>JAZGLO010003910.1:0-265986 GCA_036873155.1 Biomphalaria sudanica | reverse complement strand
GTACCCGACAGACAGACGGACAGACGGAATGAGTTGACATAAGCCTGGTAGAAAGTACCCAACAGACAGACGGAATGAGTTGACATAAGCCTTGTAGAAAGTACCCGACAGACAGACGGAATGAGTTGACATAAGTCTTCTAGAAAGTACCCGACAGACAGACGGAATGAGTTGACATAAGCCTTGTAGAAAGTACCCGACAGACAGACGGAATGAGTTGACATAAGTCTTGTAGAAAGTACCCGACAGACAGACGGAATGAGTTGACATAAGCCTTGTAGAAAGTACCCGACAGACAGACAGACGGAATGAGTTGACATAAGCCTTGTAGAAAGTACCCGACAGACAGTCAAAATGAGTTGACATAAGCCTTGTAGAAAGTACCCGACAGACAGACGGAATGAGTTGACATAAGCCTTGTAGAAAGTACCCGACAGACAGACGGAATGAGTTGACATAAGTCTTGTAGAAAGTACCCGACAGACAGACGGAATGAGTTGACATAATTCTTGTAGAAAGTACCCGACAGACAGTCGGAATGAGTTGACATAAGCCTTGTAGAAAGTACCCGACAGACAGTCGGAATGAGTTGACATAAGCCTTGTAGAAAGTACCCGACAGACAGTCGGAATGAGTTGACATAAGCCTAGTAGAAAGTACCCGACAGACAGACGGAATGAGTTGACATAAGCCTTGTAGAAAGTACCTGACAGACAGTCGGAATGAGTTGACATAAGTCTTGTAGAAAGTACCCGACAGACAGACGGACGGAATGAGTTTACATAAGTCTTGTAGAAAGTACCCGACAGACAGACGGAATGAGTTGACATAAGCCTTGTAGAAAGTACCCGACAGACAGACGGAATGAGTTGACATAAGCCTTGTAGAAAGTACCCGACAGACAGTTGGAATGAGTTGACATAAGCCTTGTAGAAAGTACCCGACAGACAGTCGGAATGAGTTGACATAAGCCTTGTAGAAAGTACCCGACAGACAGACGGAATGAGTTGACATAAGCCTTGTAGAAAGTACCCGACAGACAGACAGACGGAATGAGTTGACATAAGCCTTGTAGAAAGTACCCGACAGACAGACGGAATGAGTTGACATAAGTCTTGTAGAAAGTACCCGACAGACAGACGGAATGAGTTGACATAATTCTTGTAGAAAGTACCCGACAGACAGACAGACGGAATGAGTTGACATAAGCCTTGTAGAAAGTACCCGACAGACAGTCAAAATGAGTTGACATAAGCCTTGTAGAAAGTACCCGACAGACAGACGGAATGAGTTGACATAAGCCTTGTAGAAAGTACCCGACAGACAGACGGAATGAGTTGACATAAGACTTGTAGAAATTACCCGACAGACAGACGGAATGAGTTGACATAATTCTTGTAGAAAGTACCCGACAGACAGTCGGAATGAGTTGACATAAGCCTTGTAGAAAGTACCCGACAGACAGTCGGAATGAGTTGACATAAGCCTTGTAGAAAGTACCCGACAGACAGTCGGAATGAGTTGACATAAGCCTAGTAGAAAGTACCCGACAGACAGACGGAATGAGTTGACATAAGCCTTGTAGAAAGTACCTGACAGACAGTCGGAATGAGTTGACATAAGTCTTGTAGAAAGTACCCGACAGACAGACGGACGGAATGAGTTTACATAAGTCTTGTAGAAAGTACCCGATAGACAGACAGAATGAGTTGACATAAGCCTTGTAGAAAGTACCCGACAGACAGACGGACGGAATGAGTTGACATAAGTCTTGTAGAAAGTACCCGACAGACAGACGGAATGAGTTGACATAAGCCTTGTAGGAAGTACCCGACAGACAGACGGAATGAGTTGACATAAGCCTTGTAGAAAGTACCCGACAGACAGTCGGAATGAGTTGACATAAGCCTTGTAGAAAGTACCTGACAGACAGTCGGAATGAGTTGAAATAAGCCTTGTAGAAAGTACCCGACAGACAGACGGAATGAGTTGACATAAGCCTTGTAGAAAGTACCCGACAGACAGACGGAATGAGTTGACATAAGCCTTGTAGAAAGTACCCGACAGACAGACAGACGGAATGAGTTGACATAAGCCTTGTAGAAAGTACCCGACAGACAGACGGAATGAGTTGACATAAGCCTTGTAGAAAGTACCCGACAGACAGACGGAATGAGTTGACATAAGCCTTGTAGAAAGTACCCGACAGACAGACGGAATGAGTTGACATAAGCCTTGTAGAAAGTACCCGACAGACAGTCGGAATGAGTTGACATAAGCCTTGTAGAAAGTACCCGACAGACAGACGGAATGAGTTGACATAAGCCTTGTAGAAAGTACCCGACAGACAGACGGAATGAGTTGACATAAGTCTTGTAGAAAGTACCCGACAGACAGACGGAATGAGTTGACATAAGCCTTGTATAAAGTACCCGACAGACAGTCGGAATGAGTTGACATAAGCCTTGTAGAAAGTACCCGACAGACAGACGGAATGAGTTGACATAAGCCTTGTAGAAAGTACCCGACAGACAGTCGGAATGAGTTGACATAAGCCTTGTAGAAAGTACCCGACAGACAGACGGAATGAGTTGACATAAGCCTTGTAGAAAGTACCCGACAGACAGACAGACGGAATGAGTTGACATAAGCCTTGTAGAAAGTACCCGACAGACAGACGGAATGAGTTGACATAAGTCTTGTAGAAAGTACCCGACAGACAGACGGAATGAGTTGACATAAGTCTTGTAGAAAGTACCCGACAGACAGTCGGAATGAGTTGACATAAGCCTTGTAGAAAGTACCCGACAGACAGTCGGAATGAGTTGACATAAGCCTTGTAGAAAGTACCCGACAGACAGTCGGAATGAGTTGACATAAGCCTAGTAGAAAGTACCCGACAGACAGACGGAATGAGTTGACATAAGCCTTGTAGAAAGTACCTGACAGACAGCCGGAATGAGTTGACATAAGTCTTTTAGAAAGTACCCGACAGACAGACGGACGGAATGAGTTGACATAAGTCTTGTAGAAAGTACCCGACAGACAGACAGACGGAATGAGTTGACATAAGCCTTGTAGAAAGTACCCGACAGACAGACAGACGGAATGAGTTGACATAAGCCTTGTAGAAAGTACCCGACAGACAGACGGAATGAGTTGACATAAGTCTTGTAGAAAGTACCCGACAGACAGACGGAATGAGTTGACATAAGTCTTGTAGAAAGTACCCGACAGACAATCGAAATGAGTTGACATAAGTCTTGTAGAAAGTACCCGACAGACAGTCGGAATGAGTTGACATAAGCCTTGTAGAAAGTACCCGACAGACAGTTGGAATGAGTTGACATAAGCCTAGTAGAAAGTACCCGACAGACAGACGGAATGAGTTGACATAAGCCTTGTAGAAAGTACCTGACAGACAGTCGGAATGAGTTGACATAAGTCTTGTAGAAAGTACCCGACAGACAGACGGACGGAATGAGTTGACATAAGTCTTGTAGAAAGTACCCGACAGACAGAATGAGTTGACATAAGCCTTGTAGAAAGTACCCGACAGACAGACGGAATGAGTTGACATAAGTCTTGTAGAAAGTACCCGACAGACAGACGGAATGAGTTGACATAAGTCTTGTAGAAAGTACCCACAGACAGACAGACGGAATGAGTTGACATAAGCCTTGTAGAAAGTACCCGACAGACAGTCAAAATGAGTTGACATAAGCCTTGTAGAAAGTACCCGACAGACAGACGTAATGAGTTGACATAAGCCTTGTAGAAAGTACCCGACAGACAGACGGAATGAGTTGACATAAGCCTTGTAGAAAGTACCCGACAGACAGTCGGAATGAGTTGACATAAGCCTTGTAGAAAGTACCCGACAGACAGTCGGATTGAGTTGACATAAGCCTTGTAGAAAGTACCCGACAGACAGACGGAATGAGTTGACATAAGTCTTGTAGAAAGTACCCGACAGACAGACGGAATGAGTTGACATAAGCCTTGTAGAAAGTACCCGACAGACAGTCGGAATGAGTTGACATAAGCCTTGTAGAAAGTACCCGACAGACAGACGGAATGAGTTGACATAAGCCTTGTAGAAAGTACCCGACAGACAGACGGAATGAGTTGACATAAGCCTTGTAGAAAGTACCCGACAGACAGACGGAATGAGTTGACATAAGCCTTGTAGAAAGTACCCGACAGACAGTTGGAATGAGTTGACATTAGCCTTGTAGAAAGTACCCGACAGACAGACGGAATGAGTTGACATAAGCCTTGTAGAAAGTACCCGACAGACAGACGGAATGAGTTGACATAAGCCTTGTAGAAAGTACCCGACAGACAGACAGACGGAATGAGTTGACATAAGCCTTGTAGAAAGTACCCGACAGACAGACGGAATGAGTTGACATAAGTCTTGTAGAAAGTACCCGACAGACAGACGGAATGAGTTGACATAATTCTTGTAGAAAGTACCCGACAGACAGTCGGAATGAGTTGACATTAGCCTTGTATGCCTTGTAGAAAGTACCCGACAGACAGTCGGAATGAGTTGACAAGTCTTGTAGAAAATACCCGACAGACAGACGGAATGAGTTGACATAAGTCTTTTAGAAAGTACCCGACAGACAGACGGACGGAATGAGTTGACATAAGTCTTGTAGTAAGTACCCGACAGACAGACGGAATGAGTTGACATAAGCCTTGTAGTAAGTACCCGACAGACAGACGGAATGAGTTGACATAAGCCTTGTAGAAAGTACCCGACAGACAGACGGAATGAGTTGACATAAGTCTTGTAGAAAGTACCCGACAGACAGACGGAATGAGTTGACATAAGTCTTGTAGAAAGTACCCGTCAGACAGTCGGAATGAGTTGACATAAGCCTTGTAGAAAGTACCCGACAGACAGTCGGAATGAGTTGACATAAGCCTTGTAGAAAGTACCCGACAGACAGTCGGAATGAGTTGACATAAGCCTAGTAGAAAGTACCCGACAGACAGACGGAATGAGTTGACATAAGCCTTGTAGAAAGTACCTGACAGACAGTCGGAATGAGTTGACATAAGCCTTGTAGAAAGTACCCGACAGACAGACGGACGGAATGAGTTGACATAAGTCTTGTAGAAAGTACCCGACAGACAGACAGAATGAGTTGACATAAGCCTTGTAGAAAGTACCCGACAGACAGACGGACGGAATGAGTTGACATAAGTCTTGTAGAAAGTACCCGACAGACAGACGGAATTAGTTGACATAAGCCTTGTAGAAAGTACCCGACAGACAGACGGAATAAGTTGACATAAGCCTTGTAGAAAGTACCCGACAGACAGACGGAATGAGTTGACATAAGCCTTGTAGAAAGTACCCGACAGACAGACGGAATGAGTTGACATAAGCCTTGTAGAAAGTACCCGACAGACAGTCGGAATGAGTTGACATAAGCCTTGTAGAAAGTACCCGACAGACAGTCGGAATGAGTTGAAATAAGCCTTGTAGAAAGTACCCGACAGACAGACGGAATGAGTTGACATAAGCCTTGTAGAAAGTACCCGACAGACAGTCGGAATGAGTTGACATAAGCCTTGTAGAAAGTACCCGACAGACAGACGGAATGAGTTGACATAAGCCTTGTAGAAAGTACCCGACAGACAGTCGGAATGAGTTGACATAAGCCTTGTAGAAAGTACCCGACAGACAGTCGGAATGAGTTGACATAAGCCTTGTAGAAAGTACCCGACAGACAGTCGGAATGATTTGACATAAGTCTTGTAGAAAGTACCCGACAGACAGTCGGAATGAGTTGACATAAGTCTTGTAGAAAGTACCCGACAGACAGACGGAATGAGTTGACATAAGCCTTGTAGAAAGTACCCGACAGACAGACGGAATGAGTTGACATAAGCCTTGTAGAAAGTACCCGACAGACAGTCGGAATGAGCTGACATAAGCCTTGTAGAAAGTACCCGACAGACAGTCGGAATGAGTTGACATAAGCCTTGTAGAAAGTACCCGACAGACAGACGGAATGAGTTGACATAAGCCTTGTAGAAAGTACCCGACAGACAGTCGGAATGAGTTGACATAAGCCTTGTTGAAAGTACCCGACAGACAGTCGGAATGAGTTGACATAAGCCTTGTAGAAAGTACCCGACAGACAGTCGGAATGAGTTGACATAAGCCTTGTAGAAAGTACCCGACAGACAGTCGGAATGAGTTGACATAAGCCTTGTAGATAGTACCCGACAGACAGTCGGAATGAGTTGACATAAGCCTTGTAGAAAGTACCCGACAGACAGTCGGAATGAGTTGACATAAGCCTTGTAGAAAGTACCCGACAGACAGTCGGAATGAGTTGACATAAGCCTTGTAGAAAGTACCCGACAGACAGATGGAATGAGTTGACATAAGCCTTGTAGAAAGTACCCGACAGACAGTCGGAATGAGTTGACATAAGTTTAGTAGAAAGTACCCGACAGACAGTCGGAATGAGTTGACATAAGCCTTGTAGAAAGTACCCGACAGACAGACGGAATGAGTTGACATAAGCCTTGTAGAAAGTACCCGACAGACAGACGGAATGAGTTGACATAATTCTTGTAGAAAGTACCCGACAGACAGTCGGAATGAGTTGACATTAGCCTTGTATGCCTTGTAGAAAGTACCCGACAGACAGTCGGAATGAGTTGACATAAGCCTTGTAGAAAGTACCCGACAGATAGTCGGAATGAGTTGACATAAGCCTTGTAGAAAGTACCCGACAGACAGACGGAATGAGTTGACATAAGTCTTGTAGAAAGTACCCGACAGACAGTCGGAATGAGTTGACATTAGCCTTGTATGCCTTGTAGAAAGTACCCGACAGACAGTCGGAATGAGTTGACAAGTCTTGTAGAAAATACCCGACAGACAGACGGAATGAGTTGACATAAGACTTGTAGAAAGTACCCGACAGACAGTCGGAATGAGTTGACATAAGCCTTGTAGAAAGTACCCGACAGACAGTCGGAATGAGTTGACATAAGCCTTGTAGAAAGTACCCGACAGACAGACGGAATGAGTTGACATAAGTCTTGTAGAAAGTACCCGACAGACAGTCGTAAAGAGTTGACATTAGCCTTGTATGCCTTGTAGAAAGTACCCGACAGACAGACGGAATGAGTTGACATAAGCCTTGTAGAAAGTACCCGACAGACAGTCGGAATGAGTTGACATAAGCCTTGTAGAAAGTACCCGACAGACAGATGGAATGAGTTGACATAAGTCTTGTAGAAAGTACCCGACAGATAGTCGGAATGAGTTGACATAAGTCTTGTAGAAAGTACCCGACAGACAGTCGGAATGAGTTGACATAAGCCTTGTAGAATGTACCCGACAGACAGATGGAATGAGTTGACATAAGTCTTGTAGAAAGTACCCGACAGACAGTCGGAATGAGTTGACATAAGCCTTGTAGAAAGTACCCGACAGACAGATGGAATGAGTTGACATAAGTCTTGTAGAAAGTACCCGACAGACAGTCGGAATGAGTTGACATAAGCATTGTATAAAAACGACAGAAATCTTTTTTAAAGAGATAATCTTATTAGAGATTCATCAATTCAACTGCCAAATTGTTTGAAGAGTGCTGACATGACTTCTTGATACGTTTAAATTTTGTAATGAATCTTTGAGTGCTAAATTTTTAGATCAGTTTGAAGCTTATTGCTTAATGACAAACAAACAACATTCTGTCTAAACGTGAACTTTGAATTCAAGCTCGGTCGTTGTTGTTCATTAAAACATTTTACTTTTTTTTGCGTTTAATTTGGAAGAGTTTTGGGTTCATGAAATAATTACAGTTTGTAATATTTTGGAGGTTATACCCTCCCCCTCCCAAACAAAATTTTAGTCGATTTAGATTTTACTCATACACTAAAAGTAATAAATGCAAGTTCCACGCAAAATATTGAAACCAATTTTAAAATGAACCATATTTGTACTAATAAGATAAAGTAATAAACGATACGGTACAGCGGAATAGTAGCATAGGGAAACCATTTCTTATGGAGCACTGCACAAACACGCAAACAACTGGGCTGCAGGGCATGCTCTTCTAGAGGAGTAACGTAGACAACCTCTGAACACCATTGCAGAAGTAAATTTCCTGTTAGCGCACACTGCTGAAAGTAACGCTTTGTGACCAAAACAAAAGCCAGGTCTGAGAATCCCGACGGTTTCACCTGCTCCTACATCTCAGCGGTGACCTCATTCCAAATCAGGATCCAGAGCAGAAGATTAGAAGATTTCAAGAACAGGCGTCAAACCTTTTTTTTTTTTTAAACAAGAGAGTCAGGAGGAATCAAGGGAGGGAGGCTGGGGATAGTCTAAATGTTGATGTGAACAAGAATTCCAACTTCTCTCAAATGAACTGTTTGATGCCATATGATAGTGGGGTCTTGGGTTCCTCCCGACGAAGGATGGGCTGGCTGGCTCGGGAGATTGGCGGGGAGGGGAAGGGGTGATGTGTCCTATGTGCTTAGGTTTCAGAAAGTGGGGGGAAACAGGGAGGGGTTGAGTGTGATATGAGGTGAGTGATGTGTGGCTGGCGAGTGACGCCCTTATGATGGGTTACCTTGATGAAAGTTGATATCAGTGGATGTGGACGACTTGTCAACGGCAGGTAGCAGTTGTTGAATCTTTATGAGTGCTAGATGTTGTAGCTCCTCGTGATCCTGGTAGCAGTTGGTGATTTTAGACATATAACAGTTGATGATTTATGATAGGTATATTTATTTTGAATATATTTCTGACAGGTAGATTTATTATTTATTTGCTTATCCTGCATCAGTTGTTGCTTTATTTCAAATGGTAGTTGTTTTTAATGTTGAATGGCAAGTAACAATTGACACTGGCCATTTTTTTAAATGCTTAATGCTGTTCTACGCCAGGTTGACTACTGCATCTATTCTCGGGTCTGCCAGAATCAGATAAGAATGACCCTCTCAGTGCACTCGCCTTAACCCGGCATCTCGATGTGCTAACTAGTTACCTTGTCCAGTTTAATTACGTGGAACATTTCACGCGATGATGTAGCAGACGTTTCGTTGCTACGTGTGAGGCCTGAAGGAAGCTTGCTATTTAGGCATTTTTGTAATATAGCTTTAAAAATGTACCGGTCTACTCATTTAAGGGTCCTACTGTTCATCTGCAGTCTGAATGTCTTACGATGTAATTTCCAAAAGCAAGCCGATCTGAAGCCCTCAAATCAGAGGTTTGAGTTTCAGCGCTCGTCTATCAACAAGCCTTAATACTTTTCCAGCTCTTATATTTTAGTGTCACATTCATCTTATTTACAAAAACTCAATTATATTATTATTATTATAAAACGGACGTGAATTATTTGACTACATGAAAGATGACTTGATAACGTCTTGGTTCATTTTGAAGGCCTACTTGTTGACTTCACAGCTTGACGTAATCAATGCAGACATAATGTGCAAGGATGTGTCTTCTAAACGTTTCTAAGAATGTCTGTCTGCCTGTGTCTGTCTGTTATGTTATGTCTGCCTACCTGAGTCTATCTGACATATCATTACAACTGATGTTTCTGTCAGTACTACAAAACAAAAAAAACAACAACTTCTGTACATTTTCCAGCATGTGTCATTGTCTTATCGCGATCACTGCTGGATGTCCAAATATCATATTTTTACCTGGGACTTTCTCTGCCAGATTTACGTGTACTGCTGACCCCATCGTGTTTTATGCTGGACTTTTATCTGTAGTGGTGACATTTGCTGTCCAGTGCAGATTTATTATGCTAATGTATGTAGCTAGTATTACATGACATTCAAGCACCGTTTATCTTATATTTAACGATCTTTATTTATATAATGTACACGTTTTTAGATGAGAGATGCAGCATTTTTTAAAAACCCTTTCTTCTAGAGTTGTAAATTTAGAGGTAACCAAACGATTGCTAGGGCTGGGAACGGTTGCTAGGGCTGGGAACGGTTGCTAGGGCTGGGAACGGTTGCTAGGGCTGGGAACGGTTGCTAGGGCTGGGAACGGTTGCTAGGGCTGGGAACGGTTGCTAGTGCCGGGAACGTTTGCTAGTGCCGGGAACGTTTGCTAGTGCAGGGGTGGGTCCGAGATATAATAAGTGTCTACATAAACAAAACAAATGTATATAGCAGCTGACAGTCTAGGACACACTAAGAAAATACCTCTGTTATATTGAGATAGCTTTGGATCGTCCTTTCTTTCATGTCTCAACATCAACACAATCGTGCCCAACAAAACGTGGTAGGGCCATTATTATTATATTATTATAGCATTTATATAGCGCTACTTTCATGCTTATAGCATGCTCAGAGCGCTTTGGTCCAATCTCATTTGTGGACCAGTGGGGGGGAGGGGGTATCTAGGAGTTGGTCTTCCGTGCTGCCTTTAGGCGCTCAGTAAACACAACTCTGCCCGAGTCTCGAACCTCGAGCCCCCTTCTAGGTAGCCAAGCCAAGTTCAAGCGCACTTGGCCTCTCGACCACGCTTCCCACCATTGAGTGGTGTCGTGGTCTGTTTAGTTAAAACTCAAAGCAAAGGTTACTTCCCGTACCACCCCACCACCCGCTCTGCAGATCTCCAGGTTTTCACACAATGCCCATTGGTTCATAAAAAAAATCACCCTTCTTCAACTTGCTTTGCCCCTGCCTGCGTGAATGTTAACGCCCATGAGCATGTCCTGTTCTATTATGTATGACGTCTGGACGTCCTCGTGTCAGTGGCGATGTCATTGTGCTAGGGTGTTATCCTCTTACCCTTCCCTCACGTATATTACCCACAAGCCTCCCCTGCCCGCCTGTTTTACTCCCCAACTGTCTCAGACACGTACCAGGACTCAAAGACAAAGTGTCATTAGGATCTCTGTGGGGTGGGAAGGGGTGGTCAAAGGCGCCTGTCACAATCATGAACCCACATCAAAAATTCATGGGAAAAAAAAACCCAATATAAATCGACACACAACGATGTGCGCGCCGCCATTAAATGTCGTCACATCACGTGACCATAAATCCACCAATACACATAAAAGAAAACAGAACGGAACATCATCAGAAACAAGTTTCCGTCTGGACAACAATTATTCCCCTCCCCGGCCCTTTCCCAGAACCCCCCCCTGTGTGGTTAGTGCCTTCTCCTTTCTTCCCTTCTAAACCTCTTTCCCCCCCCCCCCTTCCACTTCCAAGAGTGTAATTGTCCTCCCCAGTTATGGACCCTAATTTTATTAAAGAATTAAAAAAAAAAAAAAGAAAACTATGAACTGCTTGATCGAACAGTCTTTGTGTGCGAGGACTGTGTGTGCCGTCAATTATTCAGGTTCCTGGAAGTAACCACGTGTAACTTGAGCCCTAATTGTGTCATTAGGCATCATTGCTAATTACTCTCAACCCAGGCATTGCCTGATTGGCGTGTCAGTTTTAGTTTTGGCCTCTGGACAAGTTATTTTTAGACCCAAGCTCTTTGTGGAGTGAACACAAATATTTTAGAATCAAAATAATTAATGATAATAATAATAATCATAATAATAATCATAATAATAATAATAGCAATAATAATAATAATAAAGAAACGTACAAATCATCGACAGACTTTTTGTGTCATTTTAATTATAACTGATATAGATCTATTTTGTTTTGTATTTTATGGACATGGTATTCCACAACACATTTGAAAAATAATTATCGTTCTACAAATACAATTTTTAGCGGCCCCCGAAAGGTTTTGTTTGGAACGTGTGTCCGTCCCGTTTAGATCTCGTCAACTAGAAAAGAAAATCTGACATCATAATATTTTAGACCATTCAAAGTTCTGATGCAACGGCTGTTTTTTTTTTTTCTGAAAGCGAAAAATCTAATTTTTTAAAATCACTTATGCAAGCATTTTTTCATAAAAATACACCACTTTTACAACTATTCACCATTAATAGTAACAAGAGGGTCTTTAGTAGTGGATACCATGTCCTACCATATATTCTAAACATATTTATGCAAATAGTTTTAGAATTTTTGTCAATTTTTGTCAAATGTTTTTGTTTACATTTGTATTGCTACGTTGTGTAAGTTCTCTCCTACTAACTACTACATTTACCCAAAAACTAATGTTTACTTTTTTTTTAAGAGAAAAAAATCTATTTAGTAAGCACATAAGTTAAACATAATTTAAAACAATAGTTAATAAGTAGTTTTTCATATATTTATTTTTGTAAGGAAAGTTTTTGTTTTTTTTTGTTTTTTTTTGAGAATTTGAATAAGAAATTGACCCTTTACAAAACAATTAGACTTCACATTCACTTTCTCCTATCAATTGGTCTGCTGGACCGCTGGGGCACCACACAAGATCTGTTAACCTTCCTTCTACATTCTTCTCTGTCATTTGTCTTTGATTGAATTTCATTCTGATGTTCTTTCTGAAAATATTCATACCTGCCTTTTTACCTGCCTGGGTGGACCATTTCGGGGGCCGATTTTGAGTTTGTGTTTCCACACAAACTGTCTTTGTAACCTTGTTTATTAAACATATATTTATATTATAGATAGATAGACAGCCAGACAGACTGAGAGGAATACAGACAGACATAGAGAGAGATTGATATAAAATTGTTATTTAAACAGCATCAGATTTCTTTAGCGCCTGATCTCAGGAAGTTAGGACGTGACATGGGATGACATCAGATTCCTCTTCAGCTGGTAACATACGAAAAAAAGAAATAATCGACCGAATATTTCTGTACAAGTGTGAATTGTGTTTGTATATCTCCCACGCTCAGTACTGTGATCCAGATTTAGTAGTTCAGTAATAGATAAAAAAAAAGGTATCATGGTTCACTTAAAATGTAAATTACTTTGTTGTATGGAAACAAAATGGACAAAAAGTACATATTATCGATAGCAACTGAACACATCCGGCCTATTCTGTAGCAATCCCCCTTTACCCTTAATTTGTTGTCATACTTTATTATGTATGTTTGCCGTTTTCGTTATTGACCTGACATCATCGACTTAAAAACAACACAATACATTACTTAGATTCGGTTTGACACATTATGAATACATTGAACACATCTTATCGAAATATATCAGTTACGTCCCTTTCATGAAACATTGGATAAATAAAAAAACAAAACAAAATCTTTGTCATTTTCAGACAAAAAATTATCACCATCAACCTTAAGTCCAGTCGATGGCCTGGACCCAACGGATTTTTTGCACACGGAAACGTCCAGTCATGGTAAGGGGGTGCATGGGAACGGCCTGGCTGAGCCAGATTTTTTACCCTTGACTTTAAGAACCTGTTCCAATGTGTCACAAGCTAACCTACATAACATAGACTCTTCTAGAACCTGATACGTACCGAAACCAAAAACTAACAATTTTCATTGTGCATCCGTTCAAACTAACCTGAACTACTTGGAAATAACAGAAGTCTATCTAGAAAAAGTCTTGCAGAGAAATGGTGTATGTTGTTTTTATGTTGTCTGTCTGTATGTTGTAAAGCTAACTCAAAACAAGGCAGATTAACATACCATATATAAACGCTTGTATGATGATTGACCAATCTTGCTAAATATGCATGTATTAAGAAACAAAGCAAAGACAGGTCACCGTGACCGTAGCCTAGGTATCAAGAAAAGGGAAAGGTCATCTAGGTCACTTGAAGTTTTATGATGATCGACAAGTCTTACTAAATATGCACGCATTAGAAGATACAGTAATCCGGTCCAGGTCAAAGCTAGGTCAACATGTCAAGGCCAAAAGTAATAAGGCTACTGAGTGGCCATCAAGGTCAATTAAGTCTAGAAGTTAAATCACTGCAGCTATAGAAATACTGAAACGTTATTCTGGACATTGAGACAATCAAGTGAAAACTTTGGTATACATTTAAGAATTGTTCTCTGAGACAATCAAGTGAAAACTTTGGTTTACATTCAAGAATTGTACACGGATCAGAACTGGAGATCTTTTGAACGCAAACATAGCTCTAGGTGCTATTACCTTGACCTTCGTTCCAGGTCCAGTTCTTCAGTCCTTTCTTTGCACGTTGGTTGCTACATTCATAACTAACCGTCTCTGTGTCCAGCCTCTGTGTCCAATCTCTGTTGTCCAGCCTCTGTGTCCAGTCTCTGTTGTCCAGTCTCTGTTGTCCAGTCTCTGTGTCCAGCCTATGTGTCCAGCCTCTGTGTTCAGTCTCTGTGTCCAGCCTCTGTGTCCAGTCTATGTGTCCAGTCTCTGTGTCCAGTCTCTGTGTCCAGTCTGTGTCCAGTCTCTGTGTCCAGTCTCTGTGTCCAGTCTCTGTGTCCAGTCTCTGTGTCCAGTCCCTGTGTCCAGTCTCTGTGATTTGAAATGGGAGCATACATCTAGACACATTTGTTGAACAATTAGTGGCATATCATACCAGTTTATTATTTAAATTGAACGTCTGAGAAAGTATTTATATTATCAATAAATAAGTCATAGATAGTCTCCTGTCTCTGATTGAAAACCAAGTTACAGGTCACGTCTTCACTAGATGTCATTAGTTGATCTTTAGGTTTTGTTTCATGTTATTCATTGCATCATCTACAAACCGTTTGGTCTTCGTTTTCTTAGTTGTTTTTTTTTAAGTTATGGAAACTTCAGAAATAAATGACATTTATCATGCTCTTTAGTGGAGTAATCAAGGGAGATAAACGTGCAGAATTTTACGCCCCCCCCCCCCCCCCCCCAACAATTACAGTGGTAGGCCTAGTTGTTGGTTGTCCTATCATACTGAAGATCTGCTACTTATATTAGCCCAGCTCTGCCTAATGATAATGTCACGTGAATGATGTATCTTATTTAGGAATGTGTGTCTTATATCTCTACTGTTTAGAATTGATCAAGTTTATCTTTCGCATCGTTTCGTAGAATATTTTTTTAAGATTAAATTTAAGATTTTAGTTTTAATCCAGCATTTTTAATTTGTATAATTTTTCATCACTGCCCCCCCCCCCCCCCCAATCCATTTTAAAAAGAGAGAATCACGTATAGAAAGATCGCACTATATATAGATTAAAAAAAAAAATTATGATGAAAAGTTTTGGCTTAGACCAACTTTTAAATATAAACAGCCATTGAGACCAGGGTTAGCTTATATAAAATTCTCAGTTATAACGACATTTTGATCTTTCAGTGCCAAAATGGCATCGATAAATTTTGTTAGATTTTATTACAAAGGCAAACCTGGTTAGATAAATTGTAACATACAAGCGGTACATCAACCATTTCCTGGGTGGCTGTAGTCATAGACTGATGCTGCCTCTGGGTGGCTGTAGTCATAGACTGATGCTGCCTCTGGGTGGCTGTAGTCATAGACTGATGCTGCCTCTGGGTGGCTGTAGTCATAGACTGATGCTGCCTCTGGGTGGCTGTAGTCATAGACTGATGCTGCCTCTGGGTGGCTGTAGTCATAGACTGATGCTGCCTCTGGGTGGCTGTAGTCATAGACTGATGCTGCCTCTGGGTGGCTGTAGTCATAGACTGATGCTGCCTCTGGGTGGCTGTAGTCATAGACTGATGCTGCCTCTGGGTGGCTGTAGTCATAGACTGATGCTGCCTCTGGTGTAGGATGTTCACTTTGAAGTCCAATGTCTGATTCCTCTGAAGGTGCTAATACAAAGGATTCAAAGTCTGTGTTCAGCTAAACTAACTTTCTCCACTAGCACCTTATGGTTGCAAGACAGAAATGCACGAATGTATCGACCAAGTCAGCCATTGGTTAAAGTTATTTGCTTGTGGTGCACATGCTTTTGAACGGTCAGTCATTTCGCGAAGTGACCTTCATTGATCTACACTTGGCTTGAACTAACCGGCATTTTAGCCAACGCACGAGTGACCAGACTAAGGGCATTAACAACATCAATAACATAATATAAATATTCTACGTTATTTTGAAATAATTAATTTTTGGTTCCTGTTTCAGAGTTTCCTAACACTGCTGACCCAGTTTATTCCAAGAGTGATCAAGGTACGTTCAAATGTCCAGTACATTGTTATACTTATGTTGTTGAAATATATAACAAAATACAAAGTTTTTAGGTTATTTTTTTATTCTAAGTATTTAGAAAGTGTACCAAAAACCTTTTTTTTTTCTCGATTATAAAAAGTGGAGCGTGAAAAAATCTGGTAACCCGCAGGATTTGTTGACGTCCAAAATATACCTAATCCTAGGGACAGATATCAAATGGTTAGTTTATATTGACTACATGATAGTCACAGAAATAAGACATTTGGTCGTTGTATTCACTATATGATAATCACAGAAATAAGATAGTTGGTCGTTGTATTCACTATATGATAGTCACAGAAATAAGATGGTTGGTCGTTGCATTCACCATATGATAATCACAGAAATAAGATAGTTAGTCTTTATATTCACTACATGGTAGTCACAGAAATAAGATAGTTGGTCGTTGTATTTTCTTCGACCTCCACGTTAATCCTTAGCCACAGCAACACAAAAGTATTATGCCTTATGACCGGCCAGATCTTCACAGAAAATGTTTTGCTTTATATTCACACCACAGTTCGATTGGCTTTTAGACAACGTGTGTCCCTAAACCTTCTTCCTATTGCCTTTATGAGCACTGGTTACTCCCCTTGCTCTCTTTTGGGTTATTTCTCTTTTTGACTAAAACTAAAAAAAAAATGTAATCCTGTCCCCTGCCACAGTCAGTAAAATTGTATTACGTCTGAATTATAAAGCTATTTACAGACACTTAAGTTGAAGATTAACAAAAGAAAGAAGCAGAAAGAAAAAATGTTTTTGGCTTTCATTCTGAAGATTATTTCTGACGTGGGATCAAGCGGAGGAATATAGTTCCTGATCATCCGAGTAACATCCCTTGGCTCTAATAGCTTGCCCTTGACAACTATTTGAAATGACAGCCACTATACACAAGCTGCACCCCCACATCTTAAAGTCTTAACCATTTAGTGGCGCGTGCCTGCTGACGTCACACACGCGCACACACATACCCGAGAAAGATAACTGACTTTCTAGAACTACCAAATAGTCGTACTTTTTTTTAATTACTGGGAACTTCAGAAAAAAAAACATCATTGAGTGTCTGCGAGTTTGAATCACAGGTTGAAGACATCATACAACAACTAAACTGATACACACTTAGAATTAATCTAATAATAAATCACGGAAGTCTAACATTCGCTAGGTAACATTCCATTCCTAGGGAAAGCTAAGTCACTTTTATTGTCTTAGCACAGGTTTGCTAGACTGGTGTAGGTCAGGTTGACCTCCCGTAGACAAGATACGTCACCACATGTGCCACGACCTTCATATTTAAATCAGGTTTTACAGTATATTATTGTATACTATGTATTTGTGCAAAATTGCATTTGTACGCAATCTTATTTCTAAGCATGTATAGTCACAGGGACACGGTGACCGAGTGGTCGCGAGCTCCAATCCCAGTGAGGGCAGGAGCTAAATCTTACTAGGGATTGCTAGGACACCCCTGAGTCCCCCCCCCCCACTCAAGTCACATAGGTACACCTGACATACGTTGGGCACAGTTTGTCGTTGTACTGGCTACATGACACTCTCGTCTGCCATAGAAACATGCGAGACCTTGACATCATCTGCTCCCTTAAGTTCACAAGAAAGTTCTTGTTTGTTGTTTGCCCTCTACATAGTCCTAGCTGTAACTACTCTCTACGGATTTATGTGTACGCACCTGACCCTCAAGCAAATGTTAAATCCCAGTCAAATGAACAACCCCCCCCCCCCCATCTCCAAGTCTTTATTTTTATATATTTAACAAGCACAAATTTTGATAGACATGTACATAGTCAGTGTACTCAATGTGAGACAGGTACATAGTCAGTGAACTCAATGTGAGACATGTACATAGTCAGTGTACTCAATGTGAGACAGGTACATAGTCAGTGTACTCAATGTGAGACAGGTACATAGTCAGTGTACACAATGTGAGACAGGTACATAGTCAGTGAACTCAATGTGAGACATGTACATAGTCAGTGTACTCAATGTGAGACAGGTACATAGTCAGTGTACACAATGTGAGACAGGTACATAGTCAGTGAACTCAATGTGAGACATGTACATAGTCAGTGTACTCAATGTTAGACTTGTACATAGTCAGTGTACTCAATGTGAGACAGGTACATAGTCAGTGTACTCAATGTGAGACAGGTACATAGTCAGTGTACACAATGTGAGACAGGTACATAGTCAGTGAACTCAATGTGAGACATGTACATAGTCAGTGTACTCAATGTTAGACTTGTACATAGTCAGTGTACACAATGTGAGACAGGTACATAGTCAGTGAACTCAATGTGAGACATGTACATAGTCAGTGTACTCAATGTGTAACAAAAGCACGAGAAAAGAAGCACAACTTGTACATGAGTGTATTATTTTAAAACGTAGGTTGTCATCTTAAAACAGTTTGAAGAGTTATTTGAAGATCAGGTCGTACAACTGGGGAAAGAGAATTAAATCCGGAGAGTTTCGGTCTATTTAATACAAGATTTGTCTGTGGAGATGTTTTCCTGAGTGAACTGATGAACTGAGTGAACTGATGAACTGAGTGAACTGATGAACTGAGTGAACTGATGAACTGATGAACTGATGAACTGAGTGAACTGATGAACTGATGAACTGATGAACTGAGTGAACTGATGAACTGAGTGAACTGATGAACTGAGTGAACTGATGAACTGATGAACTGATGAACTGAGTGAACTGATGAACTGATGAACTGATGAACTGAGTGAACTGATGAACTGAGTGAACTGATGAACTGATGAACTGATGAACTGAGTGAACTGATGAACTGATGAACTGATGAAGTTCGGATGAATTGCTTTATTATGATTTCTGTTATTGATTTCAACTTGAGATGCTTAAAGCGTGTTGAGGTTTGGAAATGTTAAAAGAAAATTCACAAATCTGCATTTTATTTCCATGTTTCATTTAGACTAGGGGGGACTTAAAGTCTGACAATTGAAACGTTGGTATCTCATCACTAGCGGTTGTAATACAAAAACTTTGGTTTGAACTTTTTAAAATGTGTAAAAAAAAATGTTATTCTCTTCTCTCTCCCTCTCTCTCCCTCTCTCCATTCTCTTCTCTCTCCCTCTCTCTCCCTCTCTATCTCTTTTCATTTTCTTCTCTCTCCCTCTCTCTCCCTCTCCTTATCTCTTTTCATTCTCTTCTCTCTCCCTCTCTCTCCCCCTCTCTCTCTCTCTTTTCATTCTCTTATATCTCCCTCTCTCTCTTTCTCTTCTTACTCTTCTCTATTTTCTCTCATTCACAAGACTGTAACGTGTCTGTTTTCTTGCAGCCACAGCAGCAGCAGATAAAGACAACAATGTGTCTCTGTACATTGGCCTGTGTGTCTCTGTGGCTGTGGTCCTCATCGTCGTCATTGTTGTGGTCATCGTCTGCCGGAAACACAACAGAAGACGTAATGCCTTCAGGGACATGGGTCCAGGTAAGTTTCTTTTACTTTTGTATAGAGTAGGGCTCCACAACCTGCGGTGCGCGTGTGGCTGGAGGCACCACATGAACTAATCAGAGCACGAGCGTTGATCATAAAGAAACGAATAATAAATATATGTACAGAATAAACAAAAATTTATATAGTTCTTTGTGTGTGAGTTCAAGTCAATAGATCACAGTAGTACATTTCTCTCCCTTGGCTACATAGACTTCTAAGTATTCTGGTCAAAAGAAAGGGAGAGAGAGAGAGAGTGAGAGAGACAGAGAGAGAGAGAGAGTGAAAGAGGGAGAGTGAGAGAGTGAAAGAGGGAGAGTGAGAGAGACGGAGATATAGGGCGGTGGTGGCCGCTGGGTTACCAGTTGTCCTTTATGATAGAAGAAACATTGCTTTTCTAGGCATTGTAAATGACCAGCGTGGACTGTACGTGACCATTCAGTGATCAGCTCTAATCATAAAGTGATAGTCATGTCCATGGTATGGTCAATCCTACAAAATGTAGGCTGTTGTTACAGACAACTTCTGATACTTTATGGCTATTTGACCATTTCTCCACGGTCAAGTGTAAGTTTCGGTCCATTCTCAACGGTCATGGGATAGGCTTTGGGCCTTTCTCGGAGGTCAACAGAAACAGAAAGGTTCCTAAACGATCTCAATAGATCAGGCATCAGCTTCCCCATTTCTTGCTTTACGTTTTCTCGTATTACCATTTGAGACTGAGCCCTGAGTATGTTAATGATATGAGAGAGTGACTCTAAATGATTGTCATAATTCAAGCAATGATTGTGATAGCACTAATAAATGATTGTAACTGAACTAATGAAGGGAAAACAGATGTTTACTTTCAAAGCCTGTGACTGCGCATGTCTGTTTGGAGTTTTAAAAATGTAATTCTTCTGAGTTCCCTTTTTAAAAGAACACGCTTTAAATTGAAAGCTACACTTATTAGAGCCGTGTTCAATGTATTACACAGTGAACAGGCAAGGAAAGATGAACGAAAGATAGAGAGACTCAGATAGAGAGACTCAGAGAGAAAGAGAGACTCAGACAGAGAGACTCAGATAGAGATAATCAGAGAGAGAGAGAGACTCAGAGAGATAGAGAGACTCAAATAGAGAGACTCAGAGAGATAGAGAGACAGATAGAGAGACTCAGGGAGATAGAGAGACTCAGATAGAGAGACTATGATAGAGAGGCTCAGATAGATAGAGAGACTCAGAGAGATAGAGAGACTCAGAAAGAGAGACTCAGATAGAGAGACTATGATAGAGAGGCTCAGAGAGATATAGAGACTCAGATAGAGAGACTATGATAGAGAGGCTCAGAGAGATAGAGAGACTCAGATAGAGAGACTATGAAAGAGAGGCTCAGAGAGATAGACTCAGAGAGATAGAGAGACTCAGATAGAGAGACTCAGAGAGACTCAGAGAGAGAGACAGAGAGAGAGAGACTCAGAGAGATAGAGACTCAGATAGAGAGACTTAGAAAGACTGAGAGACTCAGATCGAGAGACTCAGAGAGATAGAGAGACTCAAATAGAGAGACTCAGAGAGATAGAGAGAGATAGAGAGACTCAGGGAGATAGAGACTCAGAAAATTTCAGATAGAGAGACTATGATAAAGAGACTCAGATAGAGAGACTCAGATACAGAGACTCAGAGAGATAGAGAGACTCAGATAAAGAGACTCAGATAGAGAGACTCAGTGAGATAGACTCAGATAGAGAGACTCAAAGAGACAGAGATAGAGAGACAGATAGAGAGACTCAGTGAGATAGAGAGACAGATACAGATACTCAGATACAGAGACTCAGAGAGATAGAGAGACTCAGATAAAGAGATTTAGATAGAGAGACAGATAGAGAGACTCAGTGAGATAGAGAGACTCAGATAAAGAGACTCAGATAGAGAGACTCAGACAGAGAGACTCAGATAGAGAGACTCAGTGAGATAGAGAGACTCAAAGAGACAGAGATAGAGAGACTCAGATAGAGAGACTCAGAGAGATAGAGAGACAGATAGAGAGACTCAGAGAGATAAGAGAGACAGATAGAGAGGCTCAGAGAGATAGAGAGACTCAGATAGAGAGACTCAGATAGAGAGACTCAGATACAGATACTCAGAGAGATAGAGAGACTCAGATAAAGAGACTCAGATAGAGAGACAGATAGAGAGACTCAGTGAGATAAAGAGACTCAGATAGAGAGACTCAAAGAGACAGAGATAGAAAGACTCAGATAGAGAGACTCAGAGAGATAGAGAGACTCAGATAGAGAGACTCAGATAGAGAGACTCAGAGAGATAGAGAGACTCAGAGAGATAGAGAGACTCAGAGAGATAGAAAGACTCAGAGAGATAGAGAGATTCAAAGAGACAGAGAGATAGAGAGACTCAGATAGAGAGACTCAGAGAGATAGAGAGACTCAGATAGACTCAGAGAGATAGAGACTCAAACAGAGAGACTCAGAGAGATAGAGAGGCTCAGATAGAGAGACTTAGAGAGATAGAGAGACTCAGAGTCACTCAGAGAGATAGAGAGACTCAAAGAGACAGAGATAGAGAGACTCAGAGAGATAGAGAGACTCAGATAGAGAGACTCAGAGAGATAGAGAGACTCAGAGAGATAGAGAGACTCAAATAGAGAGATTCAAAGAGACAGAGAGATAGAGAGACTCAGATAGAGAGACTCAGAGAGATAGAGACACTCAGATAGACTCAGAGAGATAGAGACTCAAACAGAGAGACTCAGAGAGATAGAGAGGCTCAGATAGAGAGACTCAGAGAGATAGAGAGACTCAGGGTCACTCAGAGAGATAGAGAGACTCAGAGAGATAGAGAGACTCAGAGAGAGAGAGAGACTCAGAGAGAGAGAGAGACTCAGAGAGAGAGAGAGAGAGAGAGACTCAGAGAAAAAGAGAAAGACAGATAGAGGAGTGAAAATTTCCGCACTTGGACACGTCATATCACACTGCTATGGATCACAGCTGTCGTGTTGATTAGATACACTGGTCAGTGGTCATATGTGGCCATTTGGCTCTTCACGCTTCTGTCAAAAAAAAAAAAAAAGAAAGAAGATTCAAAGATTGGTTCCACTAACCAGACACTAATCAAGGATGTTTTCATAGGGCATGACCGTAGAGAGACCGGACCCGTTACAGACGTCATATATATCTCTCAATGATTTTTGCAACTACTAGACCTCTTTAGTAGATCATGTTTGAGTACTAGCCCTATTTAATAGATCATGTTTGAGTCCTAGCCCTATTTAATAGATCATGTTTGAGTCCTAGCCCTATTTAGTAGATCATGTTTGAGTCCTAGCCCTATTTAGTAGATCATGTTTGAGTCCTAGCCCTATTTAGTAGATTATGTTTGAGTTCTAGCCCTATTTAATAGATCATGTTTGAGTTCTAGCCCTATTTAGTAGATCATGTTTGAGTCCTAGCCCTATTTAGTAGATCATGTTTGAGTCCTAGCCCTATTTAGTAGATCATGTTTGAGTCCTAGCCCTATTTAGTAGATTATGTTTGCTGTTCACGATCTATATAAAAAATGATTAAACGGCTATCTTAAAGTTTGCAAACTATGTGCATTAATAACTAAAGAAAGCAATTAGACCTCTAATTCTATCTCTCTCTGTATGTATATATATATACCTTAATTGTTTATCTTTTATCACAGCTTTCACCCTATCAACCCTAACACATATATAAACCCTTCGCCAATCAGTCCCCTCTGATCTCTGCTCCCATGACAAAAATAAATGTCTTACTTATCACTCACCAATGTCTTGAACGTGTTTCCACACACACACAGCAACATAAAGACACCCCCCCTCCCCCCTCTCCCTCTCAACCTAACCCTAAACAAAATTACGTCTTCTAGAAAATGAACATTTAGCACACACACACACACACACACCTCTCACATATGTACCTCTCACACACAAGTTTCCCCACCCCTGCACGGCTTACTCCATTACAGTAACCCAAAGTCTACAGGTAAGGAAAATGTCTAAAAAACCAATAATTCAATACGCTGCTGGCCAGAAGTCTCTGGCTGTACAGTACAGTCGTCTGCCTGTGACGTGTCATACATAACACAGACACATCTGCTGTCAAGGTTCAAACACATTTTACTCCCTAGGGTTCTCGCAATGACTCCCCAGAGCCTTGGCT
The DNA here is from genome assembly GCA_036873155.1 of Biomphalaria sudanica. NCBI lineage: Eukaryota > Metazoa > Mollusca > Gastropoda > Planorbidae > Biomphalaria > Biomphalaria sudanica. Next base: position 242,268 of record JAZGLO010003910.1, on the reverse strand, counting down.
AACACATAACTTGGACTGGAAGCTTACTAGCATAGACTTTACTAACTGGATTCACCACAATACTGCTGTTAGGATGGTCACAATAAATAACCTCCCCTTTTTATGCACGAGACAACAATGTCAACATGAAGACTTCATAATTTATTTATTTTTTTGGTTAAAGGGAAGTAATGTTGAGTGTGAGCATTCTGGAGTTGTTGAAGTCTCATCGTGAACTTTGAGTAAACTTAAAATTCATGTCCATCCTTGTTGATTGTGAACAAGGGTATTAGTACACAACCTTTGTAAGATCATCTTCTATTGATCAAAAGAATATAGACAACATTTAAAATGATTTTATGCAGCTAAGAGATGGCGTAATTCTATTTGTGTATTTAAAGAGTAATCTCCCTGTTCCCTTATCACTAGGCCGTAAAATTCTACGTAAAAAATGCCCGGCTCAGTGCTGATATAGGTTGTAGACACATCGTTTGTAACAGTTAACTAGCAGTGAACACTATCTATAACATCAGACCATACTCATAACTTTAGAACACCAGTGGACCATAACTTGATTCTATAGCTTTAGACCACCATAGGACAGTAACAAGATTATATAATCCTTGACCACCAGAGGACTATAATTAGATTCCAATGTCTAAAGCTAACAGTGAACATCAGACAGTTTCCATAACTTTAACCTAAGTTGACCATAACTACCAGTGGTCCATAAGTACCGGTAGACCATAACCACCTATGAACCATAACAAGATTCTATAACTTAATACCACTAGATGACAGTAATTAAATTCTTTAATCTCACACCACCAGGGGACAGCAACTAGATTTTATAACCTTGGACCACAGTGGACAGTAACTAGACTCTGTAACTCTAGACCACCACAGGACAATAACTAGATTCTGTAGCCTTAGACTACCACAGGACAGTAACTAGACTCTGTAACTTCCGACCACCACAGGACAGTTACTTGATTCTGTAACTCTAGACCACCACAGGACAATAGGTAGATTCTAGCAACATACACTATTGACTTTACACCACTAGGGGACGATAACTAGCTACCATATTCACATTCTATAAGAGGACAGTAACTAGATTCTAGACCTACAGCCACCATAAGACTTCAGATACATTTGTAGAAGACATTAACTTATTCATGTCTCGCAAATGCGTTAAACTTCTACTACTCAGTTGTCTCCTCCTTCTGTGAAATTCCTGCTCCTTGCCCCTTCATTACATTTCAGTAAGGGGTAATAACAATTAGGCCGCTGTATCATAAAGCATCTAGACACAGTAACCTGGTGAGCGAGGCTGTGTGTGTAAGTCCCAGATGTGCTTCCTACGTCTGTCAGTGACAAGACCTGAAACATTTGAAAAGAGTTTCTCCCCACAACTTGACACAGCTGATCGTTGCGCATATATTTACACCTATGTTTCATTCTGTACAAAAACTGATGCCAAATAAATCGCTTGGACTTTGTGTCTCGTTGACTGTATAAACTCTAGAAAAACTTATGTGCTTTGAAACCATTTTTATATTACGCAAACTTATACTTATCGTTAGAATATCTCAATTAAGTGTATCTATAATTTCATTGTCACTTTTTTTTTTATAACAAACAGTTTAGGCTAAAATAGTGTTTACCCATTCCATTTTAACAAATAAGCGATAGATATATTTGCATATTTTAAACGCAAACCACATTCGTCAGTTTTGAGATGTTACCCAAATGCATTAAAATTTGTTACAAAACAATGTTTCACTTCCACAACAATATAACTTTTGACGCGACAGCTGCCAACTCACACATTTTAATGATTCCAATGTGTATGACATCTCGGTCACTGTGACCCACCGGGCTGTAGACACGCTTGAGGTGAGCTGTAAAAAGAGATGTGAATGTAGGTATGCTGATGAACAAGTCTCGACTCACTCATCTTCTAAGCACATTACATTTCACACTTAATAGCAGCTCCCGCCAAGCGAACACAACTCGTGATCAGCAAAGACTGGAACTGTCAGTGAACAGTCGTGGCCCTTGATCTTAATGGCTTCCTAATGGCGGACAGCATTTCTCATCTTTTTCTTTTTTTCTCTCACAAAATTTTGTTTATAGTTGGTACAATTTAAAACTACACAGTGATTCTAAACAATGGAACACGAGAACTATGTGCTGGAACTGCAGACGTGAAGTGACGCGTCAACGTGACGTCACTTTTTATTAAGGATTAAATTTTTTGTTGTTGTTGCTGTGATAGGTCAATGCGGGGACTCGTTTTGTTATATCTTTTTTAAAAACTTACAAATAAGTTTGACATGAACAAAATCTAAAAAAATAACCGTTGAATACAAGCTAAGCAAAATACAAGCTAAGCCAAATGCAAGCTGAGCCAAATACAAGCAAAGTCATCTAATCTACAATTTAAAAAAAAATACTTTTGTTGAGCGCAACTTTTCTCTAGCATGCTCAGTGCGCTCTGGTCCAAACTCTTTTTGTGGACCAGTGGGGAGAGGGGGGGGGGGTCTGGGAAAAGGTTTATGTGCTGCCCTTAGCTCGAGTCGGGGATTCGAACTTGATAGGTAACCAAACAGTTTATGCCACTCAAACACATTTCATACCATATGAGTGTCAGTGAGTGTCCTGTGGTCAGCAAGTGTCCTGTGGTCAGTAAGTATCGCTGGCCTACTTTTTTTTTACTTGTCCTTCCCCAGGCACCGACCCACACATCCCGCCCTCTACTGATTAGAGCTGAGTACTCTTAGTGGCATTTCAATGTTGACATCTCCCACATTTGTTTGGTAGAACAGCGCCCTGTCGTTTGGTAGAACACGTTTGGTAGAACAGCGCCCTGTCGTTTGGTAGAACAGCGCCCTGTCGTTTGGTAGAACACGTTTGGTAGAACAGCGCCCTGTCGTTTGGTAGAACAGCGCCCTATCGATTGGTAGAACAGCGCCCTGTCGTTTGGTAGAACAGCGCCCTGTCGTTTGGTAGAACACGTTTGGTAGAACAGCGACCTATCGTTTGGCCACCATCCAGTTTGAGTTCAAGTTGCTGCTTGGAACTCGTTGAAACACTTCCAGTGGAGTGCAGCAGTTCATATCGGACACGAAGGTCAAAACGATGAACTTTGTTTCCATCTACAGAAGAGTTCTAAAACTGCTAACTACAAATATTCATTTGGCTCTGGGAATGATATGATTGACTAAGAAACCAAACAGTTTAGTTGTTCAGTTCAGAGAGAATCACTCGAGAATTGTGTCCCTTCACAACTCAAGACTATCTTGAAACATCGCACGAGTCAGCAGAAAACATTTAGTCCAAAAGACTTGCCCACCCTCCCCCAAACTAATACCAGGGTCTAAATTTGTCCACATCTAAACATCGACGGGCCACATAATTAACTGATAAGTTTCTCAGGATATTTGTTTTTTACTCAGCATCAAAACAGTTCTTTATTCTCTCCCTTGCTCTATAAATGGAATGTATTTGGGAGAGTTGCAGTTCTTTTTACCTTCATGTCTGAAAAGAGATCTGAAAAGAATTTTCTTAGATTTTTTTCCCGGGGTTAGAAAAAAAAGGGTGATGGGTGGTGTAAATATAATAGAAATAGTTATCAGTGACTTTAGTCCTTGAGTGAGTGCACCCAAAGGCCGAGGCACCATCGGGCGTGAGTTGGAGATTTGCGTCGCGTTTTCTGCAACATTGATTATGGCTAAGGGAAGTGTTTTGTTTGAAGTTGTGTCTAGAGGGCTGGAGTTCAGTTCCTTAGATAGCATTACATGTGTGGCTAAATGTGTTTGTATATCTATTATCTATGTGTGTTTGTGTTTGGTTTGTGAGTGTGTCTGTGAATATATATGTGTGTGCTTGTATGGTTTTCATTGCAAAACTAAGAAGTCTCTTCATGTGTTATTCGATACGCCAACGTAAGACTTGGTGGCTGAGTGGTAAGGCGCTTGACTTCAGAGCCAAGGGTTCTCGAATTCTAAAAATCCCTGCGATTTCAAATGTCCAGTTCTTCAGGGCGCTACTGTGTCCAGTCCACTCTAATGGCTACCTAACATACGTTGGGGAAGTAACGGCCTCATGACACCCTCGTTAATCGTCGACCATAGAAACAGATAAGTTTGACATCGTCTGCCCCCATAGTTTGCACGGTCTGAACGGACTTTTTTTTTTTACCCCGTACAAATAACATTACACGCTAGTATTCAAGTTTCTATTCACATCACACATAAGGAAATCAGTAACTTTACAATAATACAGACACAAGGGATTCTTTTTATGAAAATAAAACATAACTCTAACAAAGACAACTTGACTTGAGAAGGGGATTCGAACTTGATAGGTAGCCAAGTGGTTGCCACTTGGCCACTCACCGTACCTAGTTAGTGTTCCTATGGTCAGCGTGTGTTCTGTGGTCACTGAGTTATCTGTGGTCACTGAGTTATCTGTGGTCACTGAGTTATCTGTGGTCACTGAGTTATCTGTGGTCACTGAGTTATCTGTGGTCACTGAGTTATCTGTGGTCACTGAGTTATCTGTGGTCACTGAGTTATCTGTGGTCACTGAGATTTCTCTGGTTACGTAATTGACATATTGTTTTTGTACTTGACCCCCCCTCCACACACCCACACATTAACGATAGCACGCGAACTGTGAACACAAAATGAAAATGGCTGGAGATACAGAAACAGTAGACTGCCTGGAGGGTGAGGGTACAGAGAACGGACTACAAATCCTAAGTACACGTCATTAGTTTTGATCCCGTCAAAACCACCGCCCACACACGCACACACTATTTTTCGTCTCCCCGATAACTCGTAATCAAAAGGTTACCATGGAAACAGTCTTATAATATCATAGCCTCGCGTCAATCGAACTCATGAAAATACACTAGAAAAAAAAATTCTTCAGTAATCAATTGGCAGCTGCTATGAACACGTATTTATGGGGAATTTTCATAAATGGAGTTTTCAATGTATCCGGTGTAAAGATTAGCGAATTATTGATAAGCTAGTATTTAAATGCATTTAATTTTTGCACAATCTTTTAGTATAATGTCCTTGACATTGTATATTTTGTAGATCCATTCTCCCAATTTTATTACCATTTTCTTTCAGTACCATTATATCGCCCCATATTTCCCCATGTTATTGTCTCTTCTTTTTCTCTCTTTCTGTATTTTATTTCTTAAAGAACATACCGTGGATCAAAAAAACAAAATGTAAACAAAAAACATATTACGTATTATTGTGCCCCCCCCCCCCAAAAAAAAAGGAATGTATGTATCTCACATTATGACTATTGAGTAATTTTTCTATTTCCTGTTTCTTTTCCAGATGCGACCCAGTCTTTGACAGAGGAGGAAAAGAAACATAAAAATGGAGGTGAGGTACCTAATAGAGTGCTCTTTGAGAAATGAATCAATCCACGAAGCATTCTGAACATTTATCTATCAGGACTCTATCTCGTGATGCTTCGCAAACTTGCAAAAATTATTCATGGGATATAATAAATGGTCCTACATTGTGGGAGTCAAGAGTGTCCTTGGGATATAAGAAATGGTCCTACATTTGGGAGTCAAGAGTGTCCTTGGGATATAAGAAATGGTCCTACATTGTGGGAGTCAAGAGTGTCCTTGGGATATAAGAAATGGTCCTACATTTGGGAGTCAAGTGTGTCCTTGGGATATAAGAAATGGTCCTACATTGTGGGAGTCAAGTGTGTTCATGGGATATAATAAATGGTCCTACATTGTGGGAGTCAAGAGTGTCCTTGGGATATAAGAAATGGTCCTACATTTGGGAGTCAAGTGTGTCCTTGGGATATAATAAATGGTCCTACATTTGGGAGTCAAGAGTGTCCTTGGGATATAATAAATGGTCCTACATTTGGGAGTCAAGTGTGTCCTTGGGATATAATAAATGGTCCTACATTGTGGGAGTCAAGTGTTTCCTTGGGATATAATAAATGGTCCTACATTGTGGGAGTCAAGTGTGTCCTTGGGATATAATAAATGGTCCTACATTTGGGAGTCAAGAGTGTCCTTGGGATATAATAAATGGTCCTACATTTGGGAGTCAAGTGTGTCCTTGGGATATAATAAATGGTCCTACATTGTGGGAGTCAAGTGTGTCCTTGGGATATAATAAATGGTCCTACATTTGGGAGTCAAGAGTGTCCTTGGGATATAATAAATGGTCCTACATTTGGGAGTCAAGTGTGTCCTTGGGATATAATAAATGGTCCTACATTGTGGGAGTCAAGTGTTTCCTTGGAATATAATAAATGGTCCTACATTGTGGGAGTCAAATGTGTCCTTTGGATATAATAAATGGTCCTACATTGTGGGAGTCAAGTGTGTTCTTGGGATATAATAAATGGTCCTATATTGTGGGAGTCAAGTGTGTCCTTGGAATATAATAAATGGTCCTATATTGTGGGAGTCAAGTGTGTCCTTGGGATACAATAAATGGTTCTACATTGTGGTAGTCAAGTGTGTCCTTGGTATACAATAAATGGTCCTACATTTTTGGTAGTCAAGTGTGGGAATAAACAGACGTGTTTTAACTTTGACCATGTCTTTGTCCAGGCCCATCACTAAAGTCTGCTCTGTAGGTCGCTTCATGTAAACTTTCCCATCGTTACGGGGAGTCGCTGCAAGGGCGTGGTTTGTGTTTGTGGTGCGTGTCTGTGCGCAAGTTCGTTGGGCAATCACACCGGTACAATGTCTAGTCACAATGCTAAAGGTCATCAGTCGACTTTAAAAAAAAAAGATGTGCGTGTGTGTTTGTGTGTGTGTGTGGGGGGGCGAGAGAATTCATACCGAGTATAAGTAGAAAAGTTAAAACTAAAGTGAAAAGAATGTTTAGGACTTAGCGTACATGCGTGTTTTGTTTTAAATTATTTGAATATATTGGATGAACAGTTATTGCTGTGACCTTGGTGACCTTGAGAAGGTTTATGGCTGGGAAGAAAATATTTGACCTTCTGAGTGAATTTCTTTTCCCCTTGTGTCTTCTTTTGAAGGCAGAAGTGAACTTGAATTATTTAGCTCAGCCTTGGTGAATGTTCACCATGAATTATTAAGAGACTGGCTTTAATTCCATCTGTCCATTAACCTTCCTCCGCACCCTACCCTCTACCTGTCACTCCCTTCAGCTCATGCAAACCACTATATAACGCGCTGCTTTAAAGAGGCTAAAGAAAATAAGCGAATAAATTGTTCGCTCCCTTGAATTTCGCTCCTTTGGATAAAAATAGTAATAATAATAAAAAAACATATTAATATTGGATACAAAAATAATTAATTAATGACGCTGGAGTTTCTCAATGCATTCTTGATTAAGTGTGTCAGAGAGAGTGTTATTAATAGCTGCCAATCAAACATGACGTTGTTTAGGATTAAGAAAAGGAAATGAAATATTGAGTCAAAGAAACAGATCGGACTGACTGGAACAATCTGTGACTTCACGATGCCATCTAGCTAAAAGAAACTTGTTCTCATAGTTGACTTTAACTCTCCACAGCATTCAAGTTGAGTAGAACTGAACCTCCTGACACCAAGTGAACTAGTTTCCCTGTGGACAGTTTCAAATGTTCTTGATAGTAGTATAGATTGAAAGGGTGGAGGAAAGACGTGCCAGTGGTTGTCCAGTGGTTGGTCATTGTGCTGACAATCAGTGATTTTGTCTAAGATTTAAACAAAATACCATTCATGTTACGTCTAGATAAAATTGGTCCATCTTGTAGTCAGTCTACTACATTTTCTTCATGTTCTCATTGAAGTGACCTGCACATGACTAGAGAACGACATTTGGCCACTTTTACTTACATAGTCACGTGACATTGGCATTTTTTTCTTATAAATAAGACGGCTGACAATTGTCGTTATAATCGTTTTAATTGAAAGTTTTACTAAAAACAAAATAAAAAATCAGATTTCAACGAACTCAATTTTTTCTTTCTAAAATGGAATTTCTTTCTTTGGGTAAACAAATAGTTCACCAAACCTTGGCCAAGATGAACAGTATTTATGTTGAACCAAGAATGACCATCGATAAACTGAGGAGCATGATGGTCTAGCATAGCGCCCTCTATACCCCCTCCCTCTCAATACATCTATCTGAATGATATAGGAGTGTGCATCTTGTTGGAGGACGTAATGAAAAATCTGCAGAGAAATTAATTGCTTCATTTCGGCACTTTCTCCCTTCCTACTTTTTATTGTTCTCTCTTTATCTCGTTTTTTGTTTTTGTTTTTTGTTTTTCCATGTCTTTTCCTTCTCCTTTCTGTCTTATCAATAGTTACAGCCCTTGGTCTGATCTTATCAAACAAAAAATACAGAAGGTATAAAAGAGATAGGAACTCTCTAGTGGAGAAGTTTCAAATAATTGAATCATCCCTCCCCTGTGCCTTGCACTCTCCCAACTCTGCCTTCTCCAAGTTCGCCTTCTTCTTATGACGGTAACTGGGAACACAAAAAGTTTTGGGGAGCGAAGAGTGATTTATCTTTTTTTTTTTTTCGTCTGCTGCTAGTGTCAGTTGAGGGAGAAAATTGTCCTCCATTCTAACGTGTGTGAGTCACTTCCCCTTTCCCCAACTCACCCTCGTACCGTACGGACTGTACTGGCTGAAGTATTTGAGTGAAATATGTCTGCTTCAAGTCAGATTTAATTTTGTCTTTTGTCTTAAACAGAAGGGTTTGTGAGTAGGTCTTGGGGTGGGGTAGGGAAGGGAGTGTTTATGGGGCATAGAATGTAGGTCGAGAAGAGGGTAGAGGTGGCATGTGGCGTTAGCAGTGTTGTTAAAATAGTATCCTCTGTATTTCAGTCCCAGTTTGTGAACAAAAAAATTGTTTGAAGTTATTCTGAAGTTTGAATGGTTTGCAAGCATTTATGTTGGTCGCCAGTCTGACCATTGTGTTCTGTGCTTGACCTTCCGCTGTCCACCGTGCCACCGAGGCAGCCTATATGAACTAAATTATTTCATTTAAGCATACCACGAATCTATCTATCTATCTATCTATCTATCTATCTATCTATCTATCTATCTATCTATCTATCTATCTATCTATCTATCTATTCTATCTATTCTATCTATTCTATCTATTCTGTCTGTCTGTCTATCTATCTATCTATATCTATCTATCTATCTATCTATCTATCTATCTATCTATATCTATCTATCTATCTATCTATCTATCTATCTATCTATCTATCTATCTATCTATAATATACTCCCACTTTTCCTCAATTGGTGTATTCCTTTCAACTTGAAAAACGAGATGTGATCAGGTCAAGGTCAGTTTGAATGGTTCAGACCAGATGAAATAGGCGCCAGTTTTATTTGGGCTCTAAGTCTGTGTTTGCCCGGTCTCGTCTTGTGTCTCAAGCGAATTTTGTGTCAAATTGAAAAGTAAAGGGACTAGGGACCTTGAACAAAACCTTTCTGTTGGGATAGAGGGTAAGGATAGGGATAATAGTTGACTTTATTGTTTTTTTTTAAACCTTCAACTAACAAGGGTATATTTATATTTGTGCTGGTCAAGTGCAGCCTTTATTTCTAGTTTTATATTGTCTATGTTTGATGGGTGTACTGTTTGATGGGTGTACTGCTTGATGGGTGTACTGCTTGATGGGTGTACTGTTTGATGAATGTAGTGTTTAATGGGCGTACTGGGCTGGACTGCTTGATGGGTGTACTGCTTGATGGGTGTACTGTTTGATGGGTGCACTGTTTGATGGGTGCACTGTTTAATGGGTGCACTGTTTGATGGGTGTACTGCTTGATGGGTGTACTGCTTGATGGGTGTACTGCTTGATGGGTGTACTGCTTGATGGGTGTACTGTTTGATGGGTGTACTGTTTAATGGGTGTACTGCTTGATGGGTGTACTGTTTGATGGGTGTACTGTTTAATGGGTGTACTGCTTGATGGGTGTACTGCTTGATGGGTGTACTGTTTAATGGGTGTACTGCTTGATGGGTGTACTGTTTGATGGGTGTACTGTTTAATGGGTGTACTGCTTGATGGGTGTACTGCTTGATGGGTGTACTGCTTGATGGGTGTACTGTTTGATGGGTGTACTGCTTGATGGGTGTACTGTTTGATGGGTGTACTGTTTGATGGGTGGACTGCTTGATGGGTGGACTGCTTGATGGGTGTACTGTTTGATGGGTGCACTGTTTGATGGGTGCACTGTTTAATGGGTGCACTGTTTGATGGGTGTACTGCTTGATGGGTGTACTGCTTGATGGGTGTACTGCTTGATGGGTGTACTGTTTGATGGGTGTACTGTTTGATGGGTGTACTGTTTGATGGGTGTACTGCTTGATGGGTGTACTGCTCGATGGGTGTACTGCTCTATGGGTGTACTGCTCGATGGGTGTACTGTTTGATGGGTGTACTGTTTGATGGGTGTACTGCTTGATGGGTGTACTGCTTGATGGGTGTACTGTTTGATGGGTGTACTGTTTGATGGGTGTACTGCTTGATGGGTGTACTGTTTGATGGGTGTACTGCTTGATGGGTGTACTGTTTGATGTTCTTATCTTGGCTAGATGCTTACTAGATGAATGACGTCAATTACAAGATAACGATTGACGTATTTTGAGACAGATTCAAGACGTAAAGATAACAATGATGCAGGGCCGGAGTTAAGTCAATGGAGGCCCCTTCACTCTTTTGGAAGCTTCGATAAAAATATATTGTCTAATAAAAAGAACGAATTTTTAAAAGCACGCGCAATATTTTAGAAAGAAAGAAAGAAATAGTACTTGTGAATTTCATTTTATTTTTCCTCTTTCCCCCCTCCCCTCCCCACCCAAAATTTTTTTAAAATTAATATGCATATTTTAATCCAAAATTTTTATTTTTTTATGAATTTGTTGCGGGTAATGCCCTGGGTTTACGCACTCCATGAGATCCGATGTAGGCTATATAAGGAACACGCTATTAGCCAAGACTTCTTAACCACGACAGTGTGTCCAGTTGTAAAATATAAGATATTGTCTGGGAAAATGCGAAGAAATACCAGACATTCTACACGCGCAGTGATGTTATATACAACACTTGTGTCCAGCTAGGTCTCCATTTTTTTTTCTTCGTATTTTTGAACTATGGCGTAATGGTTTTAGTGCACTCCTGCAGTACTCTAGTGGACGTCTTAAAATCTATACTTTAGAAACTACATCTTTACATATGAATGAAACTCTTCATGAAAAATGGAATGGCGGAAGGTGGAATGTTTTTTTGTTTTTTTTTTAAATGAGCATAGATCTTGTGTGAGTGTTTGTGCCCAGTAGATAGTGTGTGTCTGGTAGGGCGTGTTAGCATAGGGAAAGAGTATCAGCTAATTGTGAACAGCTGTTGTTTCAAACAATACATTTGAATTGTTGCCCTTACTTCTAAGAATATTTGATATCGTCTGCAACTAATTTTACATAAGCATTCGATTTATTTCACACACATTCTTTATGCAAAGAAAAACAAAGCTATTCTTTTCTTATAATAGTCCTTTTTTTTATCAAGATTTTTGAAACTGTATTGATACTGTAACAAGAGTCGTTGTTTTATTTTGCAACATAAGACGTTACGTGTAGACTTAGTGTGAAATTCCCTTAATGTTAGCAATGTTGGTCGCTATATGCAGAGGCTGAGTATTACAATTTTACTGGCGGTGACAAACTTTATCACGGACCTCTCTAGGGCGCGGAGTGTTGCCCCACTCGCCACATCCTTTCTAAGGGTGAGGCATTGTTGGTATACTGCTTTATATTAAATACATTAAAAATTTTTTTAAAGTTTGAAATTCAATTTTTTTGAATTCTTTCAAACAAAGCAACGTAACCCAATATCTTAGGAGTGAGCAATATTTCATGAATGCCGGGCCTCTAGAACTTTGCACTACATTTGATAAAACAATTTGCATACGTGTAAACTACATTAATGAGTATTTGTATTGTTTCCTCTGTACAGATATGATGTCAGTTCCTCCTGATCTGACGCAGACTGTGGTTGTCACTGTCCAACACAACCACCATCACAACCACAGCAACCAGACTTACAACCACAGCCAAGGCTCCGACGAGTCTCCTAACAACAACCACAGCTCCATGGACAAGATTCCCAACTACGGTGGACCCGACACACCGTTCCTCCATGACAGTTCTCCTTCGTACAGCGTTCCTGAGCTGCCCAGCATCTATCCTCAGTCAGGGATGGACATGGGCCAGTACAGCGTTCCGGACGCCCAGTATATTACCTCGGGGCGGCCGTACTCCCCCATCAGCCAGATCCAGTACCAGCCGCAGATCTCGTCCCCCAACTTTGTCAGCTCGGGGCCCTCGCCCTACTCATCGACGCCGACCCCGCAGTTCTTTGCAGACAAGAGCGGGGCCGTGGCACAGAGACATTCTGGTGGTGTGAGTCAGACCCCCATGAGCCAGGTGGCTCTGACTAAGACTCTGATGGTGGAGCCTACGATCAATCATAACCTAAACACCTCGATAGACAAAATGGTTATGAAAGACAATAAGATTGGCTTGCCGCCCCCTGCGTGTGACAGCCGCCCCTTGTCACAGTGTGACAGCCTTCAAGATAGTCGACAGTCTGTCATCTCTGTACAGTTGCCCGGTAACGTGGACACCGAAGCGGTCACTTGGAGTACTTTTACTCACACAGGTGGACGACTTGTGCTACCAGAGTCAGGTACAGTATACACTTCACTAGCATATTTAGAAATATCGTTGCATTCACTTTTATAGTTTCACTAAGTCCAGATGTCTAAAAAAGAAATACCAAAGTAGGTCACAGCATGATTTGTAAGAAGTGTAGAGAAAGATCAAAATTAAATCATAAAATTCCAAGTAAGACAATGGAAAAAGAGAACAAAGTAGACTAAAAATTTTTTTTTAGAAATTGAAGAGAAAGAACAAAGTAAATCAAAACATTCTTATAAGAAAGTGAAGAAAGAACAAAGTAAATCAAAACATTCTTATAAGAAAGTGAAGAAAGAACAAAGTAAATCAAAACATTCTTATAAGAAAGTGAAGAAAGAACAAAGTATGCCATAACACTTTGAACAGGAAATGTTAGAACGTGAAGATTTGAACTAGGCCAACATCAAGCTACCATATTTGCAAAAGATCGGTTATCATGTAGAACAGATTATTTTCAATATGTACTGACAAACCTTTCGCAAAATCCTCGAGTAGAAAACGTGAATTACCCTTACAGGAAAAAAAAACAAAATGTTCCATTAGACATTTTAAAATTAGAACTGTCATAAATGCTTATTTCTACCAGATGTCTGTAATTTTAAAATCTGTATTCAAGACATAATTCCTCTATTTTGATCCACATTCTATCTACCAAACATAAAATGTCTGGATATTATTAGGAATACCACACACGATGTTCACCCCTAGCCCTGGCACCCAGGGGTGGCTTAGAATTGCTAAGTGTTCTGGTGGAAAACATTTGTCCCGGTTGACTGTTAGATCAGGCAGATCTAAGGGAAGGGGGGTGCAATTAGTTCACTGGTCACTGGGGGGGGGGGGGGATGGCGGAGGTTCAACAAATTAAGGGGAAGCTACTTTACACTGAAAATAATATTGATAAAAATTATTGTTCAACTGTCACCTCGAACATGTTATAATTATAACTAATTATAAAAATGCCTCCCCCCCCCCCCACGGCCATTGTTAGATAGATTGTGTCTAACCTTTGCATGGGGCCGCCCAGCTGTAAAAGTGTTATTACTGTCGCTCATTAATTAGAAACTAAAAATAATTGTTAGTTCCCCTAAGGCCCATAGATAAAACACGGTCAATATTTTGTTTTTTACAAATTCAATAATTATGAAGTGATCTTCCTGAACGTTCAAGAAAGTATGTTTTTCCGCAACACGAGGTGATGTATCAGCTCGATAGGATCTGGAAACCGCAAAATTTACGAACTTTAATCGCTACAATTATATATATATAATATATATATATATATTAAAGTATACATCTAGATTTGTTTGGGGCTCGAGGGGGAAGAGTATCGTGTCAGCAGACTTAATCACGGATCATCTAGTTCCTTGTGTGGGCCTGGAGGGAGACTGGCACTTCGAAGGGAAAGTTCATTGTCTTATTGTGTGGGCCTGGAGAGAGACTGGCACTTTGAAGGGAAAGTTCATTGTCTTATTGTGTGGGCCTGGAGGGAGACTGGCACTTCGAAGGAAAGTTCAATTCTTATTGTGTGGGCCTGGAGGGAGACTGGCACTTCGAAGGGAAAGTTCAATTTCTTATTGTGTGGGCCTGGAGGGAGACTGGCACTTCGAAGGGAAAGTTCATTGTCTTATTGTGTGGGCCTGGAGGGAGACTGGCACTTCGAAGGGAAAGTTCATTGTCTTATTGTGTGGGCCTGGAGGGAGACTGGCACTTCGAAGGGAAAGTTCATTGTCTTATTGTGTGGACCTGGAGGGAGACTGGCACTTCGAAGGGAAAGTTCAATTTCTTATTGTGTGGGCCTGGAGAGAGACTGGCACTTTGAAGGGAAAGTTCATTGTCTTATTGTGTGGGCCTGGAGGGAGACTGGCACTTCGAAGGGAAAGTTCAATTTCTTATTGTGTGGGCCTGGAGGAGACTGGCACTTCGAAGGGAAAGTTCAATTTCTTATTGTGTGGGCCTGGAGGGAGACTGGCACTTCGAAGGGAAAGTTCATTGTCTTATTGTGTGGGCCTGGAGGGAGACTGGCACTTCGAAGGGAAAGTTCATTGTCTTATTGTGTGGGCCTGGAGGGAGACTGGCACTTCGAAGGGAAAGTTCATTGTCTTATTGTGTGGGCCTGGAGGGAGACTGGCACTTCGAAGGGAAAGTTCATTGTCTTATTATTTAGGAAAAAAGTGAAGAGTAACAAAGAAAAATGTTTAAAACTAAAAATGAGAAATATTCTTTTATTAGCTTTGTATCGCAAAAAACAAAATGTCTTCTTGTATGAAGAAGTTTACTTGACCCGAGTTATCACTCTTTGATTTATGGAGTAACGTCCCGTTGGTTTGAATTTAGCTCTTGACATGTGAAGAGTCTGCATTTTCTATTTACAGCTAAAATTTAAATTTTTGGTTTAAAAATGAAGAGAATGTGTGTATTGTCTTAGGGATCACATGACCAGATGAAATTTTGAAATGATATTTTTCTATAATTAAAAACAAGACCCCAATGAAGGATTAGCTGACAGATACATTACACATCTCCAGCACACACACACAGCTCTAGGCTAGAATAGGAAGCAGTTCACTTTGGCTATGTAGACTTCGATGCAGGAAAGGCAATGCTTATCACGTGCAGATGTCATCCAATCCGGGCTTCTAACAATTACGCCGAATTACCGCTAGATTTAAGTCAATATTTAGTTCAGAAAATTCAAACCCCAGATTTCGAGTGATAAAAAAAAGTGAACTATTTTAAATTAAACTCAATCTATATCTCCCTCTCATACTCCAGGTAAACAAAATTTAACAAACTGAAAGATATTCTTAATTTTTTTTTCTTTTCTTGCTTGCCAGCTGGTAACGTCAGAATAGGAAATGAGGTTAAAAAATCTGGCACTATCTAGTAGCATTCATCAAAAGTCTGGTCCTGAGGGTGTCAAGTGAAGGTATTGAACAGAAGCTGTTCCCATAAACTGAACTATCTGACCAGTTCTATCTGTTGTGGATTGTATCTCACAACACCACAGACACAAATAGTTCATCAGTTTAGCTCAGCTTTTGTTTCAAGCTTTAAACAAAATATGGCACATAATTCATTAAAAAAAAAGTTATTCTTTTTTCTCGTCTATAATATTCTAAAACTGAGCTGCTGGATGCTGGCACCAGTCCATAAAAAGAAACAGCAAAACTGTTTTGGTTCACTTGCTTTTCTGTCATCCAATCATTGAGAAAACAAGGGCATCTGTCTGTGAAGCTGATATGTAACTTGAAATACAACTTATTATAAGAAAAAATTAACAGAAATTAAATATTACAATAATAATTTAGTCTGAGCTACAAAGCTTTAAAATTTAAAGTATTGAACACAATGATCATTCTCAATCTAGAACATTGTAGTACTATTTAAAATTTTTTTTCAATAGATAGAGTAGTCTAGAATTTTATGTTTAATCCTTAAAGTGCTGAGCTGTTTTACAATGAGTGCATACAAAATGAAATTACAATTTTGATGTGTAGAGGCATCTTAAGGGTTAAAAGACAAATGCTAATATAGAATGGACCTACTGAGACCAGAGACTTTTCCCCATAATTTTATTGCATGACTTCATCATTAATCTCTTCATCTCATGATCATCATCTGATCACATTGAAGAGAAACAATTAAAGAGACCTCGATCATCCTATGTGTTGTGTTTGTCTGTCTACAGGTGTCATGCTAACAGTGCCAGAAGGTGCCATCAAGAAAGGAAATGTGGAAGAATTGTACATGGCAGTGTGTCGTGATGATAAAGACAGACCTCGATTGACTGGTAATGGCAGCCATAGTTTTAGCCTCTAATAATAGCAAAGCAGAATTTTAAAAAGAACTTAACAAAAACTCTTTGATCCTCCATTTTACTTTCATAGCATTAAATTATAGTTGATTTAGTCTTTTTTGTTCTTGTTATTTTTTTACTAGTTGAAATGAAAATTTATGGTAAAACTAAAATATAATATTTAATATCCTAATTAACTGTTTTAAATTTGAATGTTGTTTTTCTAATGTTGCTATGTTTTTCTCTTTCAGAGCATCAAACAATTCTTAGTCCAGTGATACTGGTTGGTCCTCCCAGTGTCCAGCTTCTAAAACCTGTGATCCTGTCCTTTCAGCATTGTGCTAACATGAGACAAGGGGGGTGGGTGCTCTCTGTCTACAAAAGTGAATCGCCCATTGATGAGCCCCCCTACTGGAGAGTAAGTGATTTGCATTGTCTTTATCAAGAGTATTATCAAAAGTTTTATCAGAAGTATTGATATACATAAAAACACATCAATGTTAAAGGACATAGATACTAATACACTAACAGTAAAATACTAAAAACTTTTTTAGAATGTCACTTTATATTTTTATTTTAGTTTTCTGCACCTCCATTCATCTGCAAGATTCTTTTTAAATATTCATTTCTTAAAGTATAGGAGTTAGTTTTCTGAACATTTCAAAATTGTGATGTTTCAGAGGAATAGTTCTTGAACCTCAATGTTAGTTCTAAGTTTTGATACCTATTTTTCTTTCCATTCGGAATCTTCATTATACTATTTCAAGACCCTCTTTCTTAGCTGCTAATTATCATGATGTGATGTTGTGAATGGTTCAATATATAAGTTACTATGTGTTGTCAGTTTAGCAGCATTTTGTACATTAAGGAACTATTCCCTTTTCCCAGAGAGTTGTGGTCCTTGGACATGAGACTATCAACTCACCAATCTACACACAGCTTGACCCTAATCAATGTCATGTCATGACAGAGTTCTTAAACCGGTACACACTGATTGGGGAGTCTGTGCCTGGAGGAAGAGCCCTAAAAATCTACAGGCTGGCTGCTTTTGCACCAGCCATGCCACCCTCAATGGATTATAGCATCCGGGTATACGTTGTTGAAGATACAATAGATGCCTTAGATGTAAGTATTAAATGGAGAAACAATGAGTTACTGGTTTACAGTATAACTAAAAATGTATGTTAATTAACTGGGTTGAATGAAATGCATTTACATTAAAAATCATTTGACTTTGTATGACTACGTAATGTTTATTTTTCTATATCATTATGCAAGGCTTTTATATGTAGATAAGTTTATTATTATAAAGAAAAGAAAGTGATTTAAACAAGACACAAACATGTTTGAAATAGTTTAATTCTCTCAGAATATGTGTTTAAAAAACGACTTTTTCATGTCCAAAGTGAACTGCAGGATCAAAAGGAGGTTATCTAGATATTTTCTTTTTCTTTTCAAGGGTGTCATACAAGTGGAGAGAAAACTGGGTGGGAAACTTTTAGATAAACCAAAACAAATTCCATTCCAAGATGGTGGTAATAATTTGTGCCTGACTATTGAAGAGCTCTCTACTGGATGGAGGAGTAAACTTGCTGCCAACTACCAGGTACTGTTTTATATTTAGACAATATAGTCTTTTTTCTTATTGAAAAGTAGATACATTAATTTGAGGAGAAAAATTGCTCAATGTCTCAATATGCGAATGGCTAATTTTTAAATTTTGATTTTACTGAATTTTTCAGGAGATTCCCTTCCGTCACATCTGGAGTGGTAATCAAAACAATCTACACTGTTCCTTTAGTCTAGAACTACAAGACAGGGCAGTGGCCAAAATTGCCTGCAAGATCCAAGTTTATCAAAAAGCCATCCTAAGCAACAGACAGACTCTCATTATTAACTGCAATATAAAAGATGTGAGTTGAATGTATAATGGTGAATGCCAGCAGGTACTAAATTGTACTGGGATTGTCTTTGACAATAACTGAACCCTCCAACAATAAAAAATGAGATAGAAGAAGAAGTTTAACAGCTTTCATGGCTATTTGTAAAGCTCAAATCTTTTAACTTTATTAGCTCAAAAACCATCCATTTTATATAGTACATCTGTTAAACGGAGAGCACAAAACTCTGAAAATATTGCTCTCTGTGTTTTGACATGCTGTAGTCCCAGATTGTGCCCCGTTTTCTTGCATCTATCACTGTGTTTACTTGAGCACCTTTGCTCTCTCTCTAAACTCATTGTAAACAATTGCTGCAGCTCTGTGATCGTTTCCTGTGCTATCTCTAGGAACACCCACTCTTCCATTTTTTTTACACTTAACCAAGGCAGAGTTGTCCCCACTTTTTTTTCCTATCCTTTTTTTTTGTACCTAATAGCATTTTATTTAAGTTAAAGGGCTATAACCCAAGAAAGATTTAATACAGAAAAAACAACAGTTTAATTTATTTCCTGTGGTAACCTAAGCAATATCTACTTTTAGAATGCCCCAACATGTCCTGGATCTAGCAATACACTGAAACAGAGGACGTCCACAGTAAATACAGCCTCCTCCACAGCTAGCTCAGGATTCCACTCAATGGTGACACTTGACCCCTCGGCCCAGGTGTTCAGGTTAGTGTCTCAGTAAGTGAATCCCATCAGCCTATTAACATTCTCATAGCTTAATTAACCATTTATTGTCACAATTTTACTGCTTTATTGTTTACTGTCACCTCTATTTTATGAATAGTAACATGTACGACTTGATAGTCTTCTTTTTAAACTTACAGTCCTAACTTTGAGTGTCATTACAATTTAATTGTTAAATATGACTACATCTAGTTGGTATTGTGAACTATATCAGTTTTAACCCACATGTGATGAGAAGGCATTTTCAACCATGTTAATGAAGTTTTAACACATCCATTTCATATGTACTAATTATCCATTTCTGTAATCTATCAGTATTTATTAATAAGATTTAATTACTATAAAAAGCTTTTAATAAATCTTTTTTAAAAAACAACTGTTACTCTAACTTCTAATAAAGCTTTTAAATATGAACAACTTAATAAAATAGCCTCTGACTAACTTTTAATAAATTCTTTCTAAGTGGCCGACTTATAAATCTAATACATTGATTAACATCTAATAATTCTTATTACTATGACTAAATTCCATGTTTCAATGTCTAATGTTTCAATTGTATTGTCCACACAGGTTACCCTCTCACATCAAGGCTCAGTTGTGTATGCTGCTGGACCCACCGAATGCCAGGGGAAATGATTGGAGAATGTTGGCCCAGGCTCTTACAGTGGACAGGTAGTACATTTGACATTAACAGGCATATATGTCCCCTTAATGGAACAAAACACATTTTTTAAATATGTAGATTTCATTACAAAATTTTACTGTAAAATACAAGTATAAAAAACAAAGCTTATACCAGGCATGTCAAACTCATTAAGGTGTATGGGCCACATAACAAACTTACTATGACCTGAGGGGCCGCAGCAAAAAAAAATCAGTTGCAAAACAGCCTACTAGTTTTTTTGTAAATTAGAAATAATGCTATAGAATACAATAATTAATGGCATACCTGTCCCTTAGTTAAATATGTAGTACTATTGGCTAATAAAAAAATACTTAGATTACGCATTATTTTCAATGTCCTAATGCTTGACATCTTTTCTGGGATACCATTTTATTAATGTCAGGTTGAAATTTGTTTGCCACTGACGCTTTCATCATCGGTGTTTGGGAGTAAAGTCAACCAAGATGGCATTAGATTAAACATCTGATTTCATGTCTTATAATTTATATCCAGAGTCTTGTTATTATTCGTTCATGATAATCAACAATGACAAATTTTGATCAGATAATCTCGAACGGTGAGGTATTTTTGTAGCTTTTATTATGGAAAAGAACTGCTCACAGAGATATGTGCTTGCAAACATAGCTAGAATTCTGGCTGCAAATTTCCGCTATTCAACATACCGTTCAGGGTAAATAACTGTACAATTTTGGCACAGCCATTTCAATGTACTTCGATTTCAACTAAGAATCTGACTGCTATTCTATCAGCTCTAGTTGCACATTTCCAGAGCATTTTCAGAATCAAATGAGAATGGAGATACAAAACATGAAAATTTTTGCTCTTATGTAACAAAGTCACAAAAACGGTCATTGAAAGCATCTACTAACGATTCTAGGTGTATGACATTCACCAAATGTCGGAATCGTATTTAATCTTTTTAGTTCCTGACTTGTTGAGAAGTAAACAAGATTTTCACTTCATATTTGGTTTATCCACAGTCCTAATTTTGTAATAAAATAATAATAATAATATATTCAGATTTCTACTAGATCTAATAAGTACAAAACTTGTCTCTACTAATTCTAACTCAAAACTAAAATATATGTCTTATCTCTAGCAAAGTTACTTCCAGACTAACTTTTCTTTATTCTCGCTCTTGCGTCTAAATTTGACCTTTAAACATGAAACTTTGTTTAACCAATGAAATCATTTCTTCAACCAGTCCAATACTTCTCTATCATGTGTTATATGCCTGATAATTGCTAGGTCATAGGAAAATCTGAGGTAGACCTTTACCTTGACTTGAGTTTAATTTAAATTATTTAATATTTTAAAATTAAAACTTGGCCTTGATACGTGACAGTACTTATAATAGTAGAAGGTTTTATAGTCTAATAAACAAGTTTAAAGTTTAACATTGAAAAAAAAAAGTTAACACTTTAACATACATTTTTAGCTAACAAACTAATTCTCTAAACATGACTTATCTCCCCTTAGCTTAAACCATTTCTATACAAAACAAAATTAATTAATTATGACTAACTGATTAGCGTCCCGAGACATGACGTTAAACTGCGCTCCTCTTTCCTTAGCACTTTTGGAGCTCAAAAGTGCTCTACTTCTTTTCTATCATTGTGTCTGCCTCCTCCTTTCCTCAATCTGCCTTTATTGATCATCACTCTGTCTCCTTATCTCTAAATATCTCACTACGTCCTAGACCAGTCCGTTTGCCGTGGACTGCGACGGGTAAGGGGGGATAAAGAGATCCTGGTGTTTGAGTGATGGCTATCTGAGGATAAGCCACCACAACACAATACTTTGGCTCCAAGTTCCCCTAGACCTGAGGCCCAGATGGCCCGCTCTGGGTCAACCGGCTGGTCATGCCGAGCTACCAGCATAGGTCTTCGACCTATGCTGGAGGGCGGTGGCTAGAGGGTCAATCAGGGAGCTGCTGTATCGGGCACATGTCCGATGCAGTAGCTGACTGAGTATAGCACCTGTGTAGCCCTGGCGGGCTCATTCTGGACTTCCGAATGGCCCGTCCCCTTGTTGGACTCGATGGCGGGTGGGGAGCACAGGTGCCGAACTAATATATAACACCCATGGAAAAAAAAACTTCAAAAAAACCACTTGCCCCAGACCTATGTCTGGGCAAGAGACGCCGCATGGAAGACAGAAAGGAGGAGGCCACAAAAAGCTGTGCTACCTGGCCATCATTTCTGGTGGTTAGGTGCACAGAGGAGGGGAAAAGTCTGACAAAGATGAGCCCTTTTGTCATCTACAAGGGACTTAAGTCAGTAGTGGGAGAGCCCAAGAGTGTGTCTAAGCTACACAAGTCTTTGGAACTTCTAGTAGAAGTTGATAGCAAGATACACTCTGATGGGCTTTTAAGATGCAGAAGACTCTGTGATCTCCAAGTGGAAGTCATGCCACACAAGAGTCTGAACACCAGCAGAGGTGTAATCAGCTCTAGGGACCTACTGGAATGTTCCGAGAAGGAAATAGTGGAGGGCATTGAAGGAGTCACCCATGCCCGGCGCATTACCAGGCGCAGGGATGGTGAGGAGGTCAAAACCGCCACTATTATCCTCACATTTGGAACTAGGACACCGCCAGAGTATGTGAAGGCAGGATACCTACGAGTTCCAGTGAGGCCCTACATACCTAACCCCATGAGGTGCTTCAAGTGCCAGGGTTATGGACACGGCGCGGCAGTCTGCAAGAGGAACACTGTGTGTGCCAGATGTGCTGGAGAAGGTCATGAGGACAAGGGCTGCACAGCCCAGTTCAAATGCCCAAACTGTCACGCTGGCCACTCAGCCTACTCCAAGGACTGCCCTGTGTGGAAACAGGAGGTTGCCGTGCAGGAGTACAAGGCAAGAAATGGATGTACCTTCAGCCAGGCGAAATCGGCTGTATTGGCCCTAGCCAAAGGCCAATTCGGCTTGACAAAAACCTATGCCCAGGCTGTTGCTAAGATAGGAAGATCCATAGCCACACAGACGGACACATTGACCCCACCACCCCCTCCTCCTCCTCCAACTCAGAAGAAAACACCGCCAAAGAACACACCTCTGAAGAAACAAGAAAGCCCTGTTGTCATGCTAAAGAACAGGTTCTCTGTGCTCGCTGATGAGAGCATGGAGACTGAGCAGCTAGTCAAAACCAATACTCCGGGAGAACCCGGAGACATCATGTCTGACACAGGTTCTCCTCAGAGAAACCAGTCAGACACCCCAACCTCTACCGAACTAGAGGTTGACCAACTCCCTAAGGGGAGAAATCAAAGCGGAGAGGATGCCCGAGGTGAGCGAGGAGGAAATAACCTCCGCTCTAACCAGAGGGATCTCCCCTCTCCAGAGAGAAAGACTTCCCCCAAAAGGGGGTTGTCCTCCTCTCCATCCAAACCCAAGAATAAAAATACCAAGGTCACTGGAATTAAGGGAAACCCCTCCTGGGGCCTCCCAAAGCCAAATAGCTCCAAGTAGGTCATCTAGAATAAGCCATGGATTCCAGAATTGTACAGTGGAATTGCAGAGGCCTCAAGGCCAATTATGAGGAGATGCAGCTACTGATGGACTCTGAGACTCCTGTAGCTGTCTGTCTACAGGAAACATTTCTGAAAGATAGCATCAGCTTCCGAAGCTATAGTGCTTACAGCAAGAATGTTGAGGATGCAGAGAGAGCATCAGGTGGAGTCTGTATCCTTGTGAAGGATAGCATCCCCCATGAGAGGGTTGAACTACAGACCATACTACAGGCCGTAGCAGCTAGGATAACCCTTCACAAGGTTATCACTTGCTGCAGCCTGTATTTACCACCAGGCGCTCCATTAAACCAAACAGACATGGAGGACCTATTGAAACAACTCCCCCGGCCTTACATAATCCTTGGGGATTTCAATGCCCATAACACCATGTGGGGCTCCAACAATACCGACACAAGAGGCCGTATGCTGGAGGATATCCTTCTCCAACATGATTTATGCATACTTAATGATGCATCACCGACCTACTTGCACCCAGGAACTGGATCTCTCACATGCATTGACCTCACCGTATGCGTCCCTGGACTTCTGGACGACTTTAAATGGTCAGTTAGCAATGATCTACGGGGAAGTGACCACTTCCCAATCATCATTGCTAACAATCTCCCCTCATTGGGACGACCTCAGCGGTGGAAACTGAATAAGGCCGATTGGGAAGAATTCCAAAAAAGATGCTCAGAGGATATTACAGAAAATATCCTCGATGAGCAGAACCCAGCTGATACCTTTGCTAGTAAGCTACTTAGTATAGCCAGGAAAGTTGTCCCCCTAACCTCCGCAAATCCAAAACGGCCTAGCAAACCATGGTTTGATACAGCCTGCAAAGGTGCTATTGGCGATAGGAAAAAACGACTGGCTGCATTTATAAAAAATCCATCCCAGGAAAACCTAAAGCTATTCAGAATAGCTAGAGCAAAGGCTAGACAAACCATACGGTCAGCCAAAAGGAATTCCTGGAGAAGTTTTGTCGGCAGTCTGGATGCCAAAACTTCTGCTAGAGCGGTCTGGAAGGCAGTAAGGCGAATCAAAGGGAAAGAATCAAATGCAATAGGGCATCTGAAAAACCAAGGACGAACTGTCACGTCCCCCAGAGAAATAGCTGACTGCCTTGCATCCTCAATAGCAGAAAAGTCATCCACTGCACATTACACGCCAGAGTTTCAAAAAGTCAAAACCAGGGAGGAAAGACACTCCATTGATTTCAGGTCAGAAAACAATGAAGACTACAACAAACCGTTCTCGCTTGAGGAACTGAGGGAATCGCTAGACAAGTCACATGACACAGCGCCTGGAGAAGATGAAATCCATTACCAGTTCCTCAAGCACCTTCCCGAACCCTCATTGGCAGTCCTGCTAGGGGTCTATAACTGTGTGTGGCAAACAGGCGCTTTCCCAAACAGCTGGAGGAAAGCCACAGTTATACCGATACCTAAACCGGGAAGAGACGGCTCTGACCCAGCTAACTATCGACCAATAGCACTAACAAGCTGCATCTGCAAAACCATGGAAAGAATGATTAACAGTAGGCTGGTCTGGTACCTGGAGAGGAACAAAGTGATCTCTAACTACCAGTGCGGATTCCGGCAAGGGCGGACAACAACTGACCACCTGGTAAGGCTGGAAGCTTGTATCAGAAATGCATTACTCAGAAGAGAACATCTAGTAGCTGTATTCTTCGATATAGAAAAGGCCTATGACACAACCTGGAAACATGGCATTCTACGTGATCTGGAGCTTATGGGGCTTAAGGGACATCTCCCCCGTTTTGTGGGGGAATTCCTGAAAGACCGAAAATTTCAGGTTCGAGTGGGCAACACCACTTCTGACACTCATGACCAGGAAATGGGTGTACCCCAGGGCAGCATTCTGTCAGTCACCCTGTTCAACATAAAAATAAATAGCATCATAAATGCTCTGTCCCCTGGCATAGAGTGCTCTTTGTATGTTGATGACTTTGTCATTTTTACTTATGGGAAAAACATGAACACCCTAGAAAGAAAATTACAGTTATGTTTAAACAAAATTCAAAATTGGGCAAACGATAATGGTTTTAAATTTTCGGACTCCAAAACAGTTAGTATGCATTTTTGTAATTTAAGGGGACTCCACCCAGACCCTGAACTATTTATACACAAAAAGAAGATCCCTGTCGTGAAAACTACAAAATTTTTAGGCCTCACTCTAGATTCCAAATTTAATTTTCTCCCCCACATTAAGGAACTTAAGAGAAAATGCCAAAAGTCATTAAACATACTTAGAGTGCTCAGCCATACGGACTGGGGAGCTGACAGAGATACTTTGCTGCTGCTATATCGGAGTCTAATTCGATCCAAGCTAGACTACGGATCCATAATATATGGAGCAGCAAGGAAGTCGTACCTAAAAATACTGGAACCAATACAAA
Source organism: Biomphalaria sudanica (assembly GCA_036873155.1). Taxonomy (NCBI): domain Eukaryota; kingdom Metazoa; phylum Mollusca; class Gastropoda; family Planorbidae; genus Biomphalaria; species Biomphalaria sudanica. The sequence goes on along the minus strand of JAZGLO010003910.1, from coordinate 216,497 downwards.
ATGCTGCCCTGCGTCTCTGTCTCGGCGCGTTTCGTACATCACCTATCCCAAGCCTCCATGTGGAGGCTGGAGAACTCCCCATGGATATAAGAATGAAAAAGCTTGCAATGCAGTATATAGTCAAGCTAAAATCCAACCCTACGAACCCTGCTTTCGATTCCATATTTAACCCCACAGAGGTAGAATTATACAATCGAAGGCCTAACGTCATACAGCCGTTAGGCCTTCGAATGAGAGAACCCATCCAAAATTTAACCCCACCCATTAACCAAATCTCTAAAATAGAAACCCCTCAGAATCCTCCTTGGCTAATGAATAAACCCAAATTAAATTTATCCCTCCTTAATTTCAAAAAAGAAAATACAGACCCAAGCATACTACAAGTCCACTTTAGGGAACTGCAAGAGAGCTACGGAGATTGTGGCACCATCTACACAGACGGATCCAAAATGGATGGAAAGGTCGCGTGTGCCTGCTCCTTTCGGAACAAAACAATCTCCCGTAGACTCCCCGATGGCTGCTCCATCTTTACGGCCGAATTGCATGCAATATCGCTTGCACTTATGGCCGTCAAAGCATCAGAAAGGAGGAAATTTATAATCTGCTCCGACTCCAAATCTGCATTGCAAGCTTTGGGGCGGATGAAGACTGACATTCCACTGGTACATAAGAGCCTGAAGCTGTTGGACCAAATAACAGCCGACCATACGGATGTCACCTTCATCTGGGTCCCCTCCCATGTGGGCATTGAGGGAAACGAAGCCGCAGACAGAGAAGCAAAGAGAGCCCTAAATCATGCGGTATCAGGAACTCAAATTCCCTGCTCAGACCTGAGACAAAGTATTGCCACTGCCATCTACCAAGAGTGGCAGGATCGATGGGAGGCTGAGACTCACAATAAACTCAGGCAGATTGTGGCGGATGTCAGGTGGCGGTCCACATCTAAGGGTCTGACAAGGCGTGGTAGCACGACCATGTCTAGACTTAGGATTGGCCACACCTACATCACGCACTCTTTTGTGCTGAAGAAAGAAGAGCCCCCACTTTGTGAGTATTGTGACTCTCGCCTCACCGTGGAACATATCCTCATTGACTGCCCCAGATACCAGGATGTCAGGGGAAAATATTTTAGAGCCACTAATTTAAAAACACTATTCAATAATGTCGACCCTGGGAAGGTACTGGGCTTTATCCGGGAAGTGGGATTGTCTACGAAGATCTGATTTCTACTTTTTACATTATATTTTTACCAAATTATTAAATTTTTACTACCTCTACTATTTTAATTGTAAATAGACCTTGATTTTAATTATTTGACGGTATAGAATTTGACCTTTGTTGTGTGGAGGGAGAGTGGCCCTTGAGGGACTGCAGGCACGACATGGCCTAAATTGTGCCGATGTGCCCAAAATCACAAATCACAAATCACTAACTGATTAAATAATCAGTTGTTTTATTTGATTTTTTTTTTATTGATTCATGTGTTATCATCAACAATGAATAATAGTGCAAAGTTTCAACTTGATCCAAAATGGCAAGTGGGAGATTTAATGTGTGCAATATTCCACCTAGATGAAAACTTTATACGCTCAGTCTACAAGTTTTGATTTATTCATTACTAGTTAGTTCTTTTGGTTTAGAAAACTTTCATTATACTGCAACATCTTTTAATAATAATTTCTAAATATTTAAATTCATACAATCCAATATGTTTTTAAAAAACCTCCAAAATTTTGAAGGTTCAAGTAAGTAGACAACATAAATAATTTGAAGCCTGAAATTTGATAAAGCCATATCACTAAATGTTTCATTTAATGCTTAACTCTTGATTACATTAATAAGAAATAGTAGTTCCCCTTTCAGACCTTGTGTTCTTTAGGTTAGATGATGTAAAGATCATCTGTTTCTGTGGCCAATGGTTAACAAGGGTGTCATGTGGCCAGCACAACCAACTGCCTTTATGTCTGGTACCTATTAGAACTGGGTGGATTCAGAGGTGCCTTACATTAAAAATCCCAGTCTTCACCACAATTCAAACCCTGGATCCCCAGTTCGGAAGCCAAGCTCTTTACCGCTCAGCCATCACACCTCCATTAATAAAATTAAAATAAAAAACACATTTTAAAATGTCTGGTGCTGTTCATTTATATGGATATCTCCAGTTATTTAAAAAATAATTGCTTTCTCCTTGTATCATTTAGAATAATATATGCTAAAAATTATATGCTAAAACAACTTGTAGCAAAAGTCAACAACAGCCTAGACCCTCACCAATTTGCATACAAAGCAGCTAGAGGAACTGAGGATGCCATTCTATTGCTTTTGGACCAGCTTTATAAGCATCTCGATATACCCAAAACATACGCACGAGTCCTCTTCGTAGATTTCTCCTCGGCTTTCAATACCATACAGCCACATCTAAAGATAAACAAACTGAGTAACTTAAATGTAAGCCCTTACTTACAAGCTTGGGTTCTAAACTTTTTAACCCAACGGCCCCAGTATGTTAAAGTCAACAACACCAAATCGTCAACTCGAGTACTATGTACTGGTGCTCCACAAGGTTGTGTACTTTCTCCTGTACTATACACTCTTTACACTAATGACATAAGAAGCATCTATGACTCAGTTAAACTCATTAAATTCGCTGATGATACTGCCATAGTCGGTCTTATTTCAGGAGACGAAACTCAGTATCGAAGCTCGATAGAAGAGTTTACAAACTGGTGCACCGACAACTTTCTAGAACTGAATGTAACAAAAACTAAAGAACTTATAATATATTTTAGAAAGAAAAAACATACTATACGTGAACTGCAAATAAACAATACATCTATAGAGCAAGTAAAGGCATATAAATATCTAGGTGTTATCATCAACAACAAGCTTTCATGGGAAGACCACCTTGGAACTCTGGCAAAGAAGGCAGCCCAGCGACTCTTTTTTCTATACAAACTCAATAGCTTTAAATTAAGCAAGAAGATCCTTGAGACATTTTACCGCGCGACTATGCAGAGTCTGCTAACATACGGAATAACTTGTTGGCAAGGCAACGCCTCATCTAAACTGTTGTGACGTCTAGAAAAAATCATTAAAAAAGCATCTAAAATTACACTTACATCATTGCCACATTTAAAGGAGCTTTTTGAACAAAAGTGCCTAAGAAAAATAGAAAAAATCTTGGAAGACAACGGCCACCCGCTCCATCAGAACTACGACAGGTCGTCGCGAAGTGGGCGACTGCTGTCAATCAAAACAAGAACAGAGCGGTACAAAAACTCATTCGTACCTCACTCGGTCAGACTCTATCACCGCCACTCATTGATCAGGGAACATGAAATGCACCAAGATACCTGTCTGTAGTCGCTGAATGAACTCTTTATGTTGTCTGTTGTATTTGTGGTGTATTTTTCTGTTGTGTTGTCTTTATATGAGAAAAGAGTCCTTGTAATCCCAACAAATTTCCGTAAGGATCAATAAAGCAGTCTTAGTCTTAGTCTTAGTCTTAGTCTTAGGGTATAAGTTACACATTTTTAAAATATCATTTAAAAGACATCAAACATTTGCATGCCCAAAATCTTTCATTCGTGATTCAACTCTAATAGTATTTATATCTCAAAGAAAAAATTATAGCAATTTGTAATATGAAACATTCTTTTGTTGAAATATTTCACCAACTGTAAACACAAAATGTAAAACTTGGTTTTCAATTTAGACAAATATTAATTTTAATTATCTCTTTTCTAAATGCTTTTCTATGTTTAGTCAGCATTTTTACATTTGTTTCAAGGGCATACAACTTATCCATTATTGTAAAGTCTGTTGTCATAGGAGAGAAATGTTTTGAAGGATTAATACATGTTTTAAAATAAGTTTTTCTAATAAAATGAAAATGAGTTTTGTTGTGTAAAGAAAATGTGAAGCCCAACTTCTATTTTGCAAGCAACTGTAATTTAAACAGTTGTTTTGATAACATATGTTCACAAAATGATGTTTAAAAAAAAAAGGTTTATTGTAATTTCTGTTTAAGAATGAAACAATACAGAAATAGCTTTAAAATAAAGGGAAAATATGTTCTATTTAATTTTTTAGTGGTAGACTAGATTTTAGGGCATGGTGGCTAAGGGATTAAGTGCTTGGCTTCTGAACATTGGGTCCTGGGTTTGAATCTTTGTGAAGACTGGGATTTCGAATTTTAGGATTTTTAGGGCATCCTCTAAGTCCACCCAGTTCTACTTGGGGAAAGTAAAGGCAGTTGGTTGTTGTACTGGCCACATGACACTCTGCTTGTTAATCGTTGGCCAAAGAAACAGATGACTTTAAAGAAAGGCAAACTTAACTAGATTTTAGGTGGGGGGTGTTTTTTTAAAGTGTTTTTCTAAAAAAATTGTCCATCAAGTTCAGAGGTTTTTCAAAATTTTCAACAAAAAATTTCATGAAATTGAAATGAATTATTTTAAGAATAAGAATTACAAATAAATATTTTAAGAAGACTTGTTGCATGCCAACTTAAATTGTTTCTAGAGATACATTTAGAGAAAACTAAGTTGAGGAAAAGGCAAAATGTTTTTAAAAATTTTACCTTAGCTTTTTAGTAAAGGATAATTTGTATAAAAAATTATTGAACCTTCTATTAGATATAGGCCTATATGAAATATGGTTAGTCATAATTTAATATATTGAACTAAAAAAACAACTAAATTTAACCCATTTGAAAAAAATTGAAACAAATTCTTGAGTACTTTAAATTGAGTACAAAGTTTTATGATATTCACACCATGTTTTGTTTATTTCTGCAGGTATATCAACTATTTTGCCACCAAGTCCTCACCCACAGAGCACATTCTTGATCTCTGGGAAGCCAGACATAGGGAAGACACAGCAGTCACAGACTTGATGAACATCCTAAGGGTCATGGGAAGAATGGATGCTGCTGCAGTCTTAGAAAAGGACAATGGGAGCTGGTTATGATGTGTTGACAGAAACATGAAACTTTGAAACCCTGATGGGGATGTACAATATTTTGTTCATTCTCCTTGTTCAGCATCATCACAGCTTGTGAATGAACTCAGTACTGGACCACTCATGGTCTGAGGACATCTACTTTTTGTGTTTTTATGGTTCTATTTACTAAATAACCTTATAAAACTGTTCTCTACAGAGAGCATTATTCAGACAAAGATTTATCTCAAAAGTAACTGTGAATACAAGTCTGGAATATGTTTGAGAAATCAAACCAGTTTTCTTCTCATCATATGGACTATTTCGAGGTGTTCACCTTATAGAATGATCATCATCATTCACACAGGGGCTGCCACCCCTTTCAAACCAAAGATTTAGAAATGCATTTAGTAATGCAACAGAAAAGGAAGAATCAACTGTGGTGTACAGACTAAACTATGGACCAGACAAAAAACAATGCTACTATTATTATGTCTGTGTGTACAAAAAAAACCTTATCAAGATACAACAAAACAAAAAAAGAAATATTTTGAAAGGCAAAACATGGAATCTATTTCACAGTCTTTTTTTGCTTTTCAAAAATGCATAAAAGCTTTAACACCAATATGTAAGAAAGAAATTTGATAAAGGCTTATCTTCACATACATTTTGTATGTAAACGGTTTATTTGTGAAACAACATAGAACAATTGTTTTGTAGAGTTTATGTCCTAGTATGTTTATTCAAACTCCACAAACAGCCTTAATGATCACAATATTTACAGTCATCTAAATCCTTTATTCATTTTATTTGAGCTTATTTTGTTAATTTATTTATCACTTCATCTTTAAATAATTTTTTTTTTAATTTCAGAAGTATGTCAACATTTTGTGGGAATCTGGCACAAAAACAAAACATTTTACAAAAAAATATACACATGTATATTTTCAAACTCATTTCTCAATGTGCAAATAGCCAAAAAAAAAATTCAAATAAATAACTTATTTAGTAAATGTTTCTTGGACAGTTTTGTCTTACATTTCATTTTTAATAAAGTTTTGAAGAGTTTTAAAATTTCATTTATTCATATAATTTGTTGTTGATTGAAGGCCATTTCTCTTAGGGTTACCAGACACCTACATCTCTAAGCAGGACTGAAACAGCCTTAAAAAATAAAAGACAAAGTAAACTTTAAAAACTAGACTTACAGTTTGATTTAGTAAATTGCCTAATCATAGTTACAATGTTATCATATTTCTCAAAGGTATGTTTTCTTTGAGAGAAGAATACCTATCACTGAATCAATGGAGAGCCTATTTATTCCTTTTGTCCACCATGTAATGACTGTGCATCGATCATTTAAATTTTTATTTCAAAACCAAAAATTCACACTTGCGTAGGCCTAAGAAACATGGTTCACATGAACTGCCTTATATATACAAACATGACAAAAAGTCATCACTGTTCATAAAGTATTTAGATCTACATGTTGTGAAAAAACGTGTCATCTTTCTGTATACTAAATGTAGTTGCAGTGGTCATACAGCTGAACATTATTAACACCATGCCTTTAGGTATATTAAGCATGACTATACATCAGTTATAACTGAGTATGGATCTTTAAACCAGAAGATAGGAAGTATTGAATTAGAGTGTTGGATTATATATGCCAGTGCAGTTCTAAAAAGCAGGACATTTTCACATTTTAAGCTAATGCATGTGGATGGACGACTCCTTAAAAAACTGGACAAGTCTTCTTTTTGCTTGATGTCTGGTAACCCTAATTTGCATAAAAAGTTCTCTATATTTTTAAAAAATATTTTCATAGTTGTGGAAGTCTTGTGGCATGGATGCATACTGGATTCAGAAACATCTGTTTGCCATACTGTATGATTCTAGGAGTAAAACTGGTGCACATGGACTTTGCTTTAACCTGTTCCATATCTAAGTTATTGTAATTATGTTTTGAACTTGTGTGAACTGGTTGGATAAGCCCCACACCGAACTCTGAACTCTACTGTACTCAAGTGGTGCTGTGATCTTTATTAAACATATGTTTTTTATTTACTTTCTAGTACATTTATGTAACTGGTTCTGTCCTTTAATAATGTTTAACTAATTTTGTCCCTCATTTATGTTATTGTCTGATGTTAATTAAAAAAAAACACTAAATCAATCAACTTTGAACTTACAACTTCAACTTATTGAACTGATGTTGTAGGGTCATTTGCAAATTATAAAACCTGCATTTTTGTTTTATTTAAATTCTATTCTTGAAAATATTGTTGTAGCTGTAGTCAGTGAATTATTGATACTTGGAAACATCAAGGAAGACAACTTAAGTTTCAAAATATTTAGCCTTTATACATAATCATCCTTAAAATATACAATGGTCTGTGCTTGTGTGTGCTAGTTGGTAGTCTGTTATTCTTCATCACATTGAATATTACAAATAATATATAGTATTGACATATATGTGTATTTTATTGGTGAACACTAATTAAGTCTCTTGTAGTTGGCTTTAGATTTATGTCCCTTGTAGTGCTTTGTTTTAGAGACTGGAAAATAATACTTTCCATGTTGTCAACCTGTTAAAAAGTTGAACTACTATCTTAGTAAATGAAACAAATAGGCCTACACAAGGGAAAAACAAATGTTATGTAAATATGAATGTTGTTTTTATTAACTCTAAATGCTGTATGAATGTCAATCTGTGTGTATGTGTTTGCCAGTATGTGTCTGAGTTTGTTGAACTTCTCTTTGACTCTAGAAATGTAGAAAATTTCTATTTTGATTCGAAGTGTTGACTTGTATGATCCCTTGACCCACATGCACTTGTAACAGGACATGATGTAACAGTAACCTGTTTCTGAATTCTCCCATGGGAATAAGATAAGATAAACCTCACATTTTTTAGGAAAGTAGCACATTCTGCTGCACAAGACCCTAAATATACATAATTTTTGTCTTTTTAAAAAAATTGTGATGTGAATACTAAAATGCTCCAGTATGCTGAAAAAATTATATATAGGATAATTGTGTTAGTATGAAAAACTGTTGTGTGTAAGTAGTATGGTCAACTGTTGCTTGTGACTTGATTAAAGAAATGTCTTCAAGTCTCTTGAATATAGATTGTCTACAAGTCTGTTGGACACATATTGTGTTCATGTCTCTTCTAAATGAATGTCCAACAAATATATTCTCTGCTTATTTCTTTTCTGTTTTGATCTTTTGGAATGGCCCAATTTCTACCAATATTTCTGATGTGATTCTGACTAGCATTACAATGTTCATATTCACTGTTACATGATCTTACATATCTGTTGACAACATTATTTATCTTTTCACTAGACTAGCTTTATTTTGATATTAAATGAAGTCAGCCATAGCTTTAGGAGATAAATCTAAATATCTTTAATATGCATACAAAATTGGTTTTAAATTAAAGGTCAACAAACTTGTAGTTTGTACTGATTAGTGTTTCTGTGCGTCATAGATTGCTATGATTGTGCCTTCCAACTTTTAATCCATCCCCATTACAATGTATCAACCTACAAGCTCTCAAGGTTACGCATGGGACAGTACAAGGGCCAGCTAATCCATTTAAAGTACATGGGACCTTGGTGTACTTTGATTTATGAAAACACTACATTAGGCTGATAAAATAAAATAGCAGAGTTAACGATGGAGGGGAATAATATATTCCCACAAACCATTATGTTTGAGGAAACTATAATAAAATGTATATAATATATGACAACATCTAACATCTGCCTTGACAAATCAAGTAAAGACATTATTCGAAAGACTCTATGTTCCCATTATAAAAATATAAACTTCAACAACACCCAATAGAGAGCCCAAGTCAAATATGTTGACTTATTTTAAAACTTTAGTAAAAGCTGAGCTTTAAGTTTTTGGAATAATTTTATGCTGAAGTTGAATTGTTATAAATAGTGTGACTTCATCCATATGATCTGAACAGTTCTACATCAGTGTGTTCTATTTAATGACATTGCCACTAGTTTCACTAAGTTGGATGTGATCTCAAGAAGTTCTCTATGACTGAGATGGTCATCTCTTGATATTGGGCGGGTGGAACACAGTCTCTCTCTGTGTGGACTGCATCAGTTTCCCTCTCTACAGACACTGCATAGTTAGTTTAGCTGGCTTGACTAGCGTGAACGCAGTTGTCTTGAACCAGATGAATATATTAGTCCATGTAATAAAACAATTTGTTGTCCAAAGTTAGTTTGCCTGACTTCCTCTCATTTTTTGATGTATGTTAAAAGGGAAACAATTCTAGAAGACATCTAGCAGGCATATGTACAACAGAATTAACCAAACATGTACAAGGGAAATAACCATACATTTGTACATATATTTGCAGAAGATATAAATCTTTAATTAAATAAAATAAATGTTTGAAATCAATTCAATGTCTTCCTTGTGTTTTTTAAAATTATTTCATAAATATCTAGAGACTATTGTTTAGATCGTATTTTAATTTTTATGTGATGCTGTATTTTAAGGTCTTTTCTTTCTTATAAGTGTGTTATGTGGCCTTCATGAGAGCTCTCCAAAAGTTATCAGTGGAGGAGAAATGGCACCAGAGTTTCATTAAATGTATTTCACTTTGTAGAAACACTGTTAACTATACAGTTTTATATACTACGATACTTTTTAATCATAATTTAAAGTTTAAAAAACTAAACAATTCACTGCTAGAAGCCCTTGCTGAAACGTACCATTTTTAACTTGAAGCAGACGTGTTTGTCTTTCCAGCACTTCATCATGATACCCTTCTGGTAGAAGCAAGGTAACAGCCATGTTGACAAATCAAATGCCAAGAAGTTTTTCATTCTTAATTGTTTGGTTTGTGTTTGATGAAGTTAGATGTTTGTATAATTGACTCCTGCCATCTTTGTGGTTAACTCACATTTGGTTTTGAAGGCCCAGACATAGGTTGCAATTTTCACAGTACAATGCAACATTTGTGAGTTTCTGTTACTGTATATAACCTTCACCTTGCAGAACTAATACAGTAGAATACCATTCATCAGACCAGTTGCTTATTCAGAACAAAACTTTAAGTACAGAGACAAATCCTACTAAAATCAAACCAAATTCATCGGACCAGCCTTGTAAGGACCATAATGATTGCAAACCAATGTGGTCTGATAAATGGGATTCTACTGCCAATATAAGATTTGACTATGTAAATTAAAATAAGGACATTGGCAAATAACTAAAGCAGAGTTCATGAGTCAATTGAAAATGATTTATTTTGAGATAAGGAAACACTATATGTAAAGCACTAAAAAAAAAAACTTTCTGTGTGGCCAGCAGCCAAACCAAAAAGTCAAATCAAACAGAGGACTATACATTGTACACAAGACGCAGGCACATGACAAACAGAACAAACCTAAAGGTATTTCAACACAGTTGTAAAATGTGATTTGAAGAAAAAATATTTTAAATTGCAGTGCAAATTATTTGGATAAATTTTGTTTGATACAGATTTTGTCTTCTCGACTAAATAACATGACATTTGTTCTTGGCTGAACTTGAAAATTCTGTAGCATTCAATGAGTCATCACTAACATCATCTACAGTATTTAACATCTACTAAGATATTTCCTCAATCCTGTTGGTGGGACACACAAATAAAAGGTAGAAACTAGAAGAAGTTCTTCACATCCCACACAGGAGGTCAAAACAATCACATTGGCATCAACCACCTCTACTTTTGAATGAAAAATACATAACATCTTTGAGCACTGAAGAACCAACAAATACTGAATTGTAATAGGTAGCTAGCTAATAATCTATTTTTGAAATTGACAATTTACACCGTTAAATAAGAGGTGCCCAAATTCTGTTTGTAAAGTGGCATCTTTTTTTTTTTTTTTTTTAGAAGGACAAATATTGCTAGACCTGTTTAAAAACAAATCATTGAAGACTGTACAGAATGAATTATTCAGAATTTTTTACTCTGATTATGAAGTTATAACTTTCGAAATTGAATAAATTGTTATAAATATGTATTACAGTCCCATAAATAGATATAAATAATTTGTATGCAAAATTCTATATATAAGCATTGCTTAACCTAATGTAATGCTCTCTGCCTGATACAACACAGACAAGCAAAACAAGGAAATAAAACAAAACCAAAATTCACATTCTTGATCAATCAAAGAAAACAAAATCTCCATGAAAAGGGGAGACAATGAATGACCCATTTCTTGTACATACACCATCAAATTGGTACAAAATTAAAAACAAAACTTGAACAAATAAACTAAAAGAAAAGAGTGCAGCATTGTATTTGGAAGATAAAGTTCTACATCAGAAACAAAATAAGTATTCACATGCAGTCAAAAAAAACAAAAAAAAAACAAGAAATAAAACATTTGTCTAGAATCTAAACAACATGGCAGGACAAGATCAGTGAATAAAGGGAGATAAGATGGGATATTACAGCCAACATGGAAATGTATAAAGATATATATCATTTTTGTTTGCTTGAAATTTGAAAATAAAATGTGCACCAAACATGACCACAATCTTTCCACAAGAAAAAGTCAATAAATAAATTAATTTATACATAGAAAATTAACCTTTTGAACAAAAACTTTCTACCACATTTTTTCCAGTACAGAACCAACAGTAAAGATAAAGAAATTTGTGAGTGTGTGTTTTTATATAGTAGGTGAAACAGATATTCCTGTTTGAAAATGTTCAAAGACTTTCAGATAAGAACACTGTAGTGGGCAGAAAGACAACAGAGACAAAGAGAAAGATAGATAATTAGACATAGGCAAGTTATAAAACAGCAAAAAACTTGGGAAAGGGGAAGTTGGACAACTGGTGGGCTAAGAATCAGATATGTGTGTGCTGATAGGGTACAACAAAATCAAACAACATTTAGAGATTGATCCACTCATTGGTTTTTGTGTGCTACAGTAGGGGACGTAACAATCCAAAATGTTTATACTACATTAGAAACTAAAGAAAGAATTTCATATAGTTATAAACTTTTTGAATCTCCAGTTGAAACCTGGACTTGAAGATTTATTATTTTATTTATTTAAAAAAATGTAAAATGACAGATAAATATGAAAAATATAATCAATCTAAAAAAACACCATGCACAGAAAAAAATGTATTGCAGAGAACTAAAAAGTACCTGTAATGAATAAAAACCTATTTGGATATGTAATGATGGAGAAATTAAGAAGCATAGAAATTAATTGTGTCACACACTTAATAGTTGACCATCCATTGAATTGTATGTACATGGATTTGTGACTTGTGTGAACTCAGAGAACTCAAAGGTGAGATATAGGTGTGTGTCCTCTATAGAGATGGGAATAGGATCAAGTACTTGCAAAAAACATAGAATCAGAGACAAATTATGCTTGTTGGAACATCACAGCTGCACTATCACAACATTTAAGAATATGGTTTCATTGTGAAGCTGGGACACAGTCCAAATGACACATTTTTGTGGTTTAGCGCTATTCAATCTTTGTGTACAAGTAAATACACTAAAATAAACATGTATTTATTGAAGCAAAGTTTGACAAGAGTTCATCACATCATTGTGTCTCTTCTTTCAAGAAAATACATTCAAAGTTGGGTAGAATTCACAATTCTACTAATATCTGCTCAAGCTATTTGTTCTTGTAAAATGTGCCATCAAAACAACAAGAAGAAGAAAGACAACAAAGAAACAAATTACAGCACTTCATTTCAAGAATTTTTTTGTTATTTGTATTTTTCAAGTGAATTGAATTAAAGTAGAGCAGGAAAATGTGAAATCCAAACACTGTAGCCAAAGACTAAAATGTGGTACTGACTAAAGTAAACAGGTAAAAAAAAAAGAGAAACTTTTAGAAAAAATACAACAGAAAACACTTTCTTGACTTTTGGTGCATATAGAAAGAGAGACAATCACAAAGTGTTGCATTTGATTACATCCAGTCACTGCTCTACACAAAGGAGTGACTTTAAAACCATAAGGGGGGGCGGAGGGGTGTATACATAGACAAAGTGAACTTTATTTTTAAAAGACTCTCTTTTCTTTTAGCTCAAACAATCATTGATGTCAAGAAGAAATGTCTCTCTGCTTTACAGCTCTCTATTTATCACAAGTGTTATTTAATGCATACTATCAAGCAAGTGAAGAAACTATCTATAGTGGTAACAACCTACTTACAAATGGTTTCTAACAATATGATCTTGTACCCAATCAGGCAAAACAGAAAAAAATAGTTACACTGATGATTTTAGTATTACCTGGTACACTCTTTAGATGGATAAAAAAAAAAAGTATTTATAAAACCATATGTAGCTCTACATTAAGATTTGTTAGTGTATTTCCTAGGCTTGTTAGTGTGCTCAGTATTCAACAGAATGTGAGCTTTTCATTTATTTACTTCAAAGTATGTACAATCCAACAAAACTTGGCTACAATGTCTCTAATAATGGCACACACTTGCACAAATACTATTAGAAAGAAGGAAAACATAAAACTGGGTGCAAACACACTCTGTGAGATGACAGACAATAAAACTGGTGAGATTGACAAGGTTCTAATATAAAAATATAGATTTGGATATAAAGAACTACAAACAGCTCTCAAGAAAGAAAAACATGTACACATGATGAGAACCTTAGGACGATGAAGATAAAGCAAGCTTATAGTGAAACACATTATTTTGATCATGTTAATAAAAGCAAAGGAATGATTTCACATGAATATATATATATATATATAGCAGTGGATAAGTTGATTAGTAGACTGTACAACTTTCACCAAGAAATAAATAGTTCTTATTGTTTTTTTTATATCTTTATACAGCAACCTTTCTATTCCTCACTCATGTAGTACAAATTCATGTCCATGTTTGAGAACAGTGTCATAGGAACACTAAAGACTTTTGTGACAAGTCAAATCAAAAAAGAATTTCATTCAGTCACATTAAAAATGAGCTTTATCATATTATTGTAATGTATTAGAATGGCTAAAGTCTAGTGATGAGTTAAAAATATATTTTTTTTAGTATAGAGCAATCCTATTAGACTAGAGCTTAAAAGGAAACCCATATTAGAAAAAAGATATATATAGAAATATATATAGATATATAGATTGTGTTCACTTAAACAGACAGTGTAACAAAAATAAATGTTTAAAAAATTGAAGAGAATTAAAAAAAAAAGAAGACAATTTTAAAAGACCATCAAACATTTTCCCTTTACAGACACAAACCATCCACTTGGTGGATTCTTTCATTTAAAAAAGAAAAAATTTTCAATCATTCTAATTCATTACAAGTATACACACAAGAAAGTAGAGAAAAAAAACAAAACAAATGATGGTATAGGTAATACATGTGTAATAAATACATGGCTTGTAACACTAAGTTATTGTTTGTCAATGGAAGGAGAGGGGCTTAGTGTGTAAGAGAAAGAAAACAGTGTCTATGCACTATTGCACCTGACAGATGCACACAGTATGCTCTATACTGCCACTGACAAAGTTTTGCAGTGAAAATACAGAAGGGAAAAATTGACACAAAAAAAAAAAGCACAAAAAAATTGTTCCATTAAAACAAAAATGGGAGCATTGAAAAAAAACAACAACTTACAAAATAAACTGTAAAAAAACAAAATCTCCACACACTGTAACATCATCACAGCTGCTTCTCTAACAATAGCTGCTTTCACTAACAGCAGCAACCGGTCACCACAACCCCAGTCATACACAAAACCACCAACACCTTTTTTTTTTGGCAAATAATGTTTGTGTTAGGTGTAGCATGGGACAAAAAAAGGACATTGGGATTTGGGGGTGACCTCTGTCTTAAAGAGAAAGTATAAAATATCAGCTTATTTTAGACAAATGAGCCTCGGCAGTGAGCATACAGTTTTATTCATAGGTAAAGAAAATTATAATCCTACGTATCATATTGACATCTACAGAGCAATCAGTTATTTCCCTGTTTCTGTAGTAGGGGACCCTGACCTATGAAAATGCACATTTTGCCACTTGCCATCTTTGCGCTGCCAAATTCTAGTTTCTTCAGAATGCTTGGTAACTGGCAGCCCATTTCTGAAAATATAATACACATATGTATAACAAATAGTCTAGCTAAACTTGTTCATTCTCATAAGTATCTTCTCTTAGCAAATGTATACAAAGGATAAGTCTGCTAATTCCAATCTAAATAAAATGACAAACAGCACTCAAAATCTTGAATATCACTAAGAAAATGAAGCGTGTCTAAGCTTTACAAGATGAGAATGGTACTTCTTAATTAAACTTGATAAATATACAAGTAACATTAAATAGTTGGACAAGAGAGAAAACTTAAGTCATTTCACTTGCGCTACGTCTGAAAGGATCTTGAAAATCACATGTCAAGAATTAGTGTGTAACACTAAGATACTGGTTCGAACAGGTCTTCCCAGCATTTTTACAATCCTCAGACAAGGCTGCCTATGCTGGCCAGATGGATGACAATCATATCCTGACTGAACTTCATACTTTATGGTCAAATCACAACTGGCTTAAGAAAAACTGGTAGATATAATTAAATGCAAACTCAAAGCCTTGATGCTGACTACTGGGAAGACATAGCCCAAGACTGCACTATATGGAGAGAGATGGTAACCAAGAAAGCTATGAACTGTGAAAAATCATTGTCACCAGCTATGGAAGAAAAGCATACCAAACGAAAAATGGCTGGCTCCTGTACCACCAAACCTGTGACACATGTGGATGGGTATGTCTCGAGAATTAGGCTCCACAGTCACATGAAAAAGCACTATACAATGAACCATAATCATTCTATGACTGAAGGAGGCCAAATTAAAACAACATCTAGTAAAAGTATTTAAGTATTCAAATGACAAAAGAATTCTGCCAAATTGACACCGTTTGAGCGAAATAAGACAGAAGGAAATACTTAATAAGGCTGTGTTTATAACACTGCATAAGTAAACAAAAATGTAAAAGCTTCTAATAAACAAAAACATTATTCTATAACATTATCATGGAGGAGACATCTCTTAAAACTTGACCTACACTTTTATTAAGACTACCGACTTCATTTAGGAAACCAAATATCCTGTTGTTAAAATTAACACTAACAATGATAATCCTTTAATCCCTGCTAGGATATGAATAGTTTCAAACATTAGAAATGTCCAAGCTTTCAAGTCAACTGAGATCAAGATTTTATTTTTGTCACAGAAAAGAACATGACTAGTATTGAAAAGATTGGCAAATCTTTCACTACAAATACATATTGGTCAAACAAACACATAATAATAAAAATAAACTATAAATGTGGCTTGGTATTAAACCAAGATTTAAACCTTAACTTTAGTCTTTCTTTTATTAGACCATTCAATATTGACTCTCTCACTGCCTATAACTTTGCACAAAGTCAAAGCTCATATTATAATGCTTTGTACTGTCATAACAAAGGTACTGTAGTGGATAGCAACGAATGAAGACATAGACCAACCTGTCAATGAACTGAGTTAATCTAACATATGCAATGCATGCCGCATCTTCTCCCAGTAAATGTACATGAGGGTTGAGTATACTTGTGTTGACTGGTTTGCTATTTTTAGACAGCACTGTAAAGAGTTAAACCAATTTTTATAAAAATTAAATTTTAATCAATTATCATAATTTTAAACATTTTAGACTAAAAAAATGTTTAAGAAACAAGGCAAGGGTATAATTTTATTTTCAGTTTTTATTGTATATCTAAGTAAGTGTAAAAATAAAATGTATTTATGTATATGCATATAATTTAATAATGTTAATATGAACTTGTTACAATTAAATCTTGAGAGATCTTTCTAGAAAATACAAATTTAACCCATTAATCTACCCTGGCAGAATAATGAGAAGAGATATAAACTAGACTATTCCAAATATAAAAGAGCAAATTTAAACACATTTGAAAGACTACAATATTAAATCATAAAATGTCAAATACATTCAGTAGGCCTACATGAATACAGAAGTTCCTAAAGTGTTGTTATATAGTCTATTTCTATCTAATATAATAATGCTATGTACTTAATATTAAATCAAAATGAATCAAACTAAATGATCCAACCATGACTAAATCATGTACACATTGTCTGTACATTAACAAACTACTAAATACTGGTCCAACTTATCAACGGTTAAGCTCATGCAACATCTTTTGACAAGAATATATTTATTATAGACATATGATGTTTATTAACATGTATTCCTAAGTCTAAATAAGTGGCCCCAAAATTGACTACCCTTATGAAAATTTAACATGCAAGGCCTTAAGATAGGTCTAGGAACAGAATAAATGTCTATTTTATTTTAGGACTATTGAAAAGCAGCAAAAGATTGTATATAAAAAAAAGAGCTTAACATGGAATATTTAAACCCCTGAGTGATTTGTAGCCTGAGAAAGATTATTAAGCAGTAAATCACTGTTTTTCATTTGCTTAAAAGCTAAAGATAGCCTCTAAAAGAACGGAATGCAAATAAATACCACATTTATTAAATAAAACAGAATTCGTGAACCTTACAGAGGTTCCAGTTTTTGGAACAATCTTACATCTTATAGTAAAACAAACAAAAACACAGTTTACACTGCATTTTAGACCCGGAACCTTCATTTTGGCCATCCTTTCAGTTGCAACATAAATTATGAGAGTGCTTTAGGTTTAAATATAAAAAAGTTTTTCTTGCTTTAATAATTTTTTTAAAAATTATTCTCTTTTGGCTAAATATTTCAGTATTAAAAGCTTTAATCTGCATTTCTCAATTGTGTTAGCTAAGAGGTCAATGGAAAATACTTTCCCTGAGCAGGGTCTATCAAGCAATTTCCTGCAAATGGAGTTGCAGAAATGCATTCTCCTTGGTTAAAGCACATATATATATATATACATATATATATATATATATTTATAGCTTTTATATGCTTATAGCATGCTCACAATCTCATTTGTGGACCAGTGGGGGGGAGGGGGTATCTAGGAGTTGGTCTTCCGTGCTGCCTTTAGGCGCTCAGTAAACACAACTCTGCCCGAGTCGGGTGTCGAACCTCCAGCCCCCTTCTAGGTAGTCAAGCCAAGCCAAGTTCAAGTACTTAGCCTCTCGACCACACTTCCCACATCAAAAAATAAATGAGAGGAGGCCCAGTTAAAAATAGGGCGTGGGCAAATAGGTATACATGTGTCACAGGCTAATACTAAAAAAGTAGGAGAGATTCAAGGCATGTAATAGCACCTAGATGATCATGCCTATTAAAATGACTAAGATCATATTTAAGTTAAGGGAGACTTTGTCTAGCGGGTCTGTAATGGTCCTCAGAGTGATGGTAAGGCACTGAGTCAGCCCATTTTAGTCTGTTCCAAACTGATGTGGAGAATTGCATTGAAATGTTTTTTAACAAAGAATACTTAAAAAATGAATGATAGATATGAATGCCAGATCCCACCATAACTTTAATTTACAATGCAACTCATTACAGGAGTGCTGATAGGAGACAATTTAAAAAAAAAATGCTTTTGATCCTTCTGGTCAGTATGTAGCACCCCACGCTCAAACCAAATGCAGCCATTTCATTGATCATTTCTGGCTAGGATGCAGTATACATCTGTCTATGTCAACTATTTACATTCAAACTCAGTGCTAAGTGAATATACTGTTGGACCATTATCATTCAACAAACCAATGTTAGAAACAGAAGCAAAGGTTAGACTGTCTAAAGCAAAAAACTTAGTAGGAAGGTTTGAAAAGTTCAATGAAACTGATTCCTTGGGTTATAGAGAAATAGAAGCAGGATTATAGCAAAAGCATGGAAAGTCTATAGCCCCATTATCTTAGAAAAAAAAAAACAAAAAAAAAAAACTATAATTAGATTGCAAACATTTGCATGCAATGAAAACAAAATGTTGACTAAGTTTCATATTAGAATGCTTGTTTGTCATGTTGATAAATAGGGAAACTAGCTGCAAACTTTTCTGGTACTCTATTCAAATGTTTGCAATCTCTTTATTTCACATATCTGTTAGTTGCGCCCATCTTATGCATTGTCTGACTAAACAAAAATACAAGACTTGAAAAAAAAAAATATAATGATATTCTCTACAAACTAAATGTAAAAAGTTGAACACAGCAATTAGCAGTGAAATAAAAGATGGACATGGAATCCAATGTAGATGTCAAACTAATTGAATAACATGACATGATGTACATCTTCTACTCTAGCTTGTCTAATTTAACAATGTCATTTGACAACCACTGAACTACAGTACAATTCTCTACAACTTTATAGAATGACACTTCTGAAGCATGTCAGGTATATAACTTTATTACTCTTCAATGTTAAAAAAAACCAAGGACCATTTATTTGTAATAGAAATATATATTTTTTTCACAATCAAAATTGCAATTTGCAGAATAAACAAAGAAAAAAAAAAGAACTGGTATATAATTACCCCGAGGGGGGAGGTCAGACCCATCCTGAGTAGGGTCAAGAGAGTTTGTTTCTACAGCCTTGGCTGTAAAATACAAAGAACCTTATTCTCATGGTGGGCTTTTTGTTTTTTAGTCATTATAAACAAAATTGCTTGATTTATTTTAGTCATTGTAAACTAAATTGCTTGATTTATTTTGAATATAAATCATCAATCTAATGCAAATAAAATTTTATTATCATTTTTTTTAATGATTAGTTTTCTTTAGAACTTGCAACCAAGTAGAACAAGAAACAAAGAACAAAAAACATTTGATTGATATATATGCAAGTGTAACAATAGAACAATATAGGGCTATACTATCCTTCATAGTTTGTATTCCCCAAGGGATAGGAACACCAACACCCTATTGGGACACTGTGGATACATGTGTAGAGAAGTGAACCTACTTACCATGATCAAAATAAAACTTATGGAAGTCCAGACCAACTATAAGATTTCCTAAGGCTTCAGGTTCAAAGGATGTCAAATGAGGATCCACCAGTTTGCTAAAATTTTAACAAGAAAATGAAACAGTAATTAGCAATAGCTCTGTCACGTAACATAGACTATCTAGTTTAATTTTAGTTCTCTGCAACCATCTCCATAGCACTAGTCCCGGCAGCGTGATTGTTTTCTTATACGATGACCATATAACGAAGCAGCCAAGACGTAGCGGTGTGATAGGCGTGGATTATTTGCAGATAAAGTGAGAGAGTTTTGGAGGAAAGACAAAGAAAAGTCAGTTGTAGAAAGAATCTCATCAAGTTAAGTAGTAGTTTTTGAGTTGTAGAATCAGTACTATTATTATATCTAGTTTTAATTACGAGCTTGAACAAAGATAGTGAACTTACATAATTTTTTTAAAAACACTGTGTATTTTATTCAAGTGATTCCTAATTCCAGAATTAAAGCTTTGTATTTATTGTTGAAGGATCTTCTTTGTTTGAATTAACAGTTATATTTTAATCTTCGGCATGAAGATCTTATCTGAGTGTTTAATAAATGTTTGAAATAGAAATCTACATTAAAATGTCACTTTAAAAAACGCATTGTCCATTTTTCATAGTAACATCAAAATTATCGTTACATCGAAACAAAAGATCTTCACTCCTCAATACAGAATTTTCCTCTTTATAAAAAACGTTTTATGTTTAAAGTTTTTGATTTTGTTGGGAAGTGAAATGATGTGCAACAGGCAATTGATACTAGTGACTTGACAGAAATGTCAATACAATGTAAACTAGATTTTAATACAATTGTAACACAGGATTTAAAACAAAAAAATCTCTGGAGACATTTATTTATAATAATATATATTATAATTAGTTTTATATTTTGACACTGTTATATAAGTTATATAATGCCTGACACAATATTCTGTTTCATTTCCAAGATGTTATAATAGTAAATTGGGGGGGGGGGGCATATATATATATATATTTATATATATATTCTTTTCATAAATAAAATGACCAACCGCCTTTACTTTTTCCCAACTAATTTCAGGTACCCATTAGAGCTGGGTGGAATGAGAAGCGCCCGAAGCTTCCGAAATTAAAAATCCAAGTCTTCACCAGGATTTGAACCCCAGTTCAGAAGCCAAGCACTTTATCGCTCAGCCACCAAGCCTCCTCCTATTCTATTATAGAAATGAATAAAAGAAAGATTTTGTGTGTGTGTGTGTAAATGTTGTATATTATTTTACAGACAAATTTAATTTGAAAAATATATGTTTCACAACTGAGCTCTTAATTTAAAAAACAAACATTTGTTACAACTTTTTTACTGACAAACACAAAGTAGGTTTATTAATATCCTACGTGTATTCTCCATAATCTCCGCTAGTAATGGCTTGCAGAAGTTGTTCTGTCAGTTTAATAATCTCTTGTTTACGACCTGGGGAATTGAGAAATAGAAAGTGAAAAGAAAACCCAGCAGCCAAGTTACTTTAACAAACAACTGAACAAAATCTGTGAAATTCTAGTGAGAGAAACATAATGAGATCAACTTGGGAGATTTAAAAAAAAAAAAAAAGAGATTCTTATGCAGATTTAAAGAGATAAATTAAATTTGGTTTTAGAAATAAAAATATGTTAAACTATAAATTCAGTTTTTTATTTGGTATGCAATAAAAAAAACAACACCAACTTTAGATACAATTTTACTGCAGAATCGTAAGACTTTGAAATTTTTAAGGTTTCATCAAAACATACAATTTAATGTTTCATTGTTCAATGAAGGGTTTCATTTTAAAATGTTCACTTCCAATCAATACCTGCATTGTGAGAGTCCATTTGATCAATTAAAGCATTCACACATATTGCAATGTCAATACAATCATGAATAAAAGGGTTGGACATGTTAGAGTAGAGCATAACTAGTGGGTGTCAGTTCAAAACAAATTAATAGACTACAAGTTACCAAATTTCAATAAAAAGCTTTACATATGGGTGAGCATGCAAATGTTAAAAATTTACTATTTTAAAAAATGGACTGTTAAACTTATTGTTTGGAAAAGTATAATTTTAAGTCAAGCATTTTTTAAACAAGAAAAGTAATGAGAAGATATCTGTAGGTCTCAAGAAAGCTAATAGCTTGTATGTCTAGCTTATTTCAGCAGGTCATTGGTTATTTGTACATCTTAATATAATTTGTTTTTTGTCTAGCAGTCTGCATTAGACCCAAACAGCAGTCATAGACCTTAACAGTTCAATATGCACAGAATATACAAAATAATATAAGCTGAGAACTAATTTGATTTTAACATTTGGCAATAAATTTTAAAGATTAAAAAAAAAAAAAGACAAAATAAATATAGAAATAAATAATGCCACTAAAGTCAATAAAATCAAAGTTAAAACAAATGTTCCAACAAAACAAGATGAACTCAAGTTGAAACAATACAAAACGCAATTCTCTAAACTGATCAAACTCTAAGACACATTACCAAGACATTTGTAGCTAAATCTAGTTAGAGTTGGAAATCAAATAGTTTAGCTAACACATGTAGTCAAGAAAGCAGAAACATAATCAACTAGAGACAAACAAGCAGAGAAAGGGGGAGCAGTGGTAGATGAACTCTTTCATTCTTTTGAAACTATTGCTTTGAACAAAATGTTTTCAGTTGACCCAAGTGCTGTACACTGGAAGTAAATTAGAAATACATAAGTCTGGTTTTAACTGAAAACATGAATGTTTTTGTAAGTTAGTGGAATAATAAAAAGAGTTACATAAATGTACATATTTGAATGCAATGTATGTAGTTCATGAAGGTAACAGCTATATTCTTCTTATAAAACAAAAAAACTTGAATAAAAAAGGGAGGTATGCAGAAAGAAGGTTTCCTAGCAATCAGCCACTGCTCCCAGTAGGGATCTAGCAAATAATAATTGCTACAAACAAGTCATGGTTCAAACATCAAATGCAAACTAAACTCCATAAGGTGAAAGTTAGATCTGGCTGAAGCCCCAGTGTATCTCAAAAACTGTTCTAAAAGATGCTGTTACAATTGAAAATCACTGCACTCCAAGCCCTTATACTTACTCTCTAGGTCACACTTCACTGACACCACTTTATAGAACAAAATAGTACACAAGAAAATGTTAACTTAAAGAGCGTTGTCATTGCCACACTGTCTTGTGTTACTTTTAGTTAAGTAGTAGGTCATTGCATTTTATATAAACATACATGAGTGAGTAAAATGAAGAGCAAGATTTTATAATTCTTTTGTAAAGGCATGAAAACAACAACAACAATGGAATAAAATAAGAACTAATTAAAAGTTGAGGTTTCAAATATCAAGTTGTTTGCTCATAAAGCCAGTGAAAAAGTTAACTTCATTTATGGTAGATGACATTTAATCTTAACATAAATCTAAAAATATCTTATACACACACAAAATACAACGCTAAAAGAAAAACAAAAAGGCATTCATTTTATTCTACAATTTATCTGTGAAAAGAAATCTAAACATCTCTATTCAAACAGCCATACAGATTACTAAGTTGAACAAACAAACTATTTGTTTTCAATTAATGTAAACAATCTTTTAGTCAACATTTAAGATTCTAGATATCAAATAGCAATTGCATTAGAAATACCACTAAGATCTAAACAGACTCACTCAATACCAAACTCTTCCTGATGAGCTACTGTCTGCCTGGCAGGCACGAAATCAAGGTCACTAATTGTCTAATGTAGCACTTCAATTTTAGATGCATACAAAAACCACAACCAAAAACAGTAAGAATACATTAGTAGTCTACTGTGTGGACTATGTACCCAATGAGAGAGAAAAATACAGTGTATAGACCCTGACAAGAGAAAAAAAAAATACAGACACAATAAACATTGCATAGAGAAGAAAGACTTTCTGCCAGCAGTGTAAGACACCATGAAGGCATCCACAGGTGTGTTCTTACCTTTAGAATCTTCATCTTCTATTGTATTACTTTCTGTTGATTCCTTGATGGCGTCATTTTTCTTCACATTCAAACTGCGACCTGGTAGAAATAAAGAAGACACTATGTGAATAAATGACTAAATATTTCTATTCCATTTTCTGATTCTTTTGATGTCAAAATATTGTCCTCTTCTTCTCATATTTCCATGAAACTAGCTTAAAAGTAATATTTAGTTCATTAATCATTTCAATCAGAGTAAGGCATGCCTCAAAGTTTGTATACAATGGCAAGAAAAATCTTTATTGGTAAACAACTTAAGATGGGTTGGTAATTTATAATTATTATTTTTTTTTAAATGTTGGTCAACCTATGTGTCAAAATACTACATTAATTATTTCATTGTATAATAATCTTATAAAATGAAGACTACACAAATTTAAACTATTAGGAGAAAATGAAATAATTGAATTAATAAATAGTTCAGCAGCATTCCCATTGAACACATAATTCTATTTTTAAAAAAAATAATGATAGTAAAAAGATTTGTTCAAGTCAAGCAAAAAAAATGAAATAAAAAAAGATTTATAAATGAAATCATTAAGTGGCTTCTTATAAATGTGTCCTCTGCTGATCACTCAAATGTTTTTAAAAGAATACAAAAACAAAACAAAAAGCTATGGTATATACACTGGAACAACATTAGTGTAGGATCTGCTTCTACAAGCAAACAATACAACAGTTAGCTAGTTCAAGCAAGCAGAAGAGGCAAGAGGAAAATGTCAAAGTCCCAGCTACCTTACACAGTTTTCACATATAGTGTTTAAGGAAATATATCACTTTGTACTATCTTTTGGTCTCATTTAAATAAAAAAAATATGGATATTATTGCAAGAATGTTACATTACTATGTCAAACTGATATATGTGTAGGACATCCTTGTCAGAAAATAGGTGCAGGACATACATTTAAAGGAGTATTTGAACCCATACCCTTCTCCATTTTCAGTTGTTTTTTCAATATGTTTCAAGCCCCCACTTTCCCCCAAATGTATATACACTGCATCTGCCAAAACTTAAGCTGACTTTGAGCACAATGAAATGTTATTTTCTTTCTATGCATCCAAAGATCCTTACAGTAAAACAGTAAAAACAAACCATTAGTGAAAACAGTTGAGCCTACTTTCCAGTAGTTCACAGACAGATAGAAGCCAACACCTTCATGATTGTCTTATTAAATGATGCCATTGCTTGACTTCTTTTAAAAACAAGTATTCAGTTCAAATAAAGGTTAACACATTTAAGTAAAACAAAAACAAGTTACAGCACAATATTGTTTCAATAACAAAAGAGGTACAATACTATTTTCTAGTTCATCTCAAGATTCCCAAAGTGTATTCAAGTAATCTTTCAATGAATCAGGTCTTTTAGCTCTCTATTTGCTATTGTTGAATCATTTCAATGTATTCTACCTGATATAAGTCAAATACTATCTGTGATGGTGAAATGTTGCATTCAATGTGCAGAGAGTCAAATAAAAAAATATAAGCCTGGAAGATAATTGATGTGCATGTCAATAGTGCAACAAAACAGACTTAAATAAAAAAGAAATGTATGTATGTAACTAATTACTCCCTTAGGACCTAATATATCAAAGAAAATAAATCTTTTAAAACAAAGACTACTCTAGTTAAAAATGAACAAAATTACTCGCTATTATCTTCCCTTGTAAAAACAAACAGGAAATATTACTTTTTTTTTCACTTGTACTTATTTGCACAAGGGAGATAAGCACACTTGTGTTTGTTTGCTTGTAAAAACAATCTGTCATTGAGTTATTTTCTCTCATTGTTCCTCACTAAGGATCTATCTTGTTGTTTTGGGATTACACATTGTTTCATCTTGACAAAGAAACGTAATCAGGTTAAAGTCAAGAAATGATAAGGGTACAAATGTTGGCCAAGTGAAGTGAAGCCAACTAGACTGTCATGTGAGGGTACCAGCCTCATGGGGGTACCCTCGTGGAAATGTCCTTAGGAGGAAACAAGTATCACCTCCCTTATCAGCTACCTATTCATTTCAATTAGGAAAGATATATGAGCATTGGATTCCCATGTCCCAACTAGCACTGCAATCTGTTACTCAAAAGTGCTCATACAATGTAGTGGCGGGCCTTCTAATTAAAGTGATGTGGCAGTACACTCTGGCAATACAAAGGATTTCCTCATCTGATTTGGCCACAACAGAGGGAACTGTGCACTGGCTTAAGTAACAGTGATCCAGACCAACACAAGTGATTCAGTTTAGGAGACACCTTCAGATAGTGAAGAAGAATTGAATTCCTAGTGAATGATAGAAATTCTTTCTTTTAGTCATCTCTGTTGGACACTGTACAAAGAACACATCAACATAAAACATTGGAGTCTCTGGTCACCTGTTTCAAACTAGTTCATTCAGGGCAAGACAAAATGTTAGGAAATAGCTAAACTTCCCCTAGCAATGACTACACAATTATTTCTTTCAACATAAAAACACAATATGAAAGTGTAGAAAAAGAAAAACCAGTGTGTACACATATAAACTTTACTTTTGGTACAAGTCTTTCACCAGTATGTCATCCAATAGCTTCATGCTAACAACCTATCCTTTGTGTTTGTCATAGAAAACAATGTCACTTAGTTAAGAATCTAACGTTTTTTTTTTTTTTTTTTTTTTTTATATAGATATTTTTGAACAAATTATTTTTAATGATTTTTAATTGAGTTTCATTCTGCAACATCAACTATGGGCAAATGATACAAGATGCTACATACTTCCTTTAGATAGTTTAAGCTTTACTGGGTTCAAAAGTAACAGCAGTATTCATGTTTAAGAATGAACTATGTAAATAATATAATGAATTTAAATTCTCAATTATTTGTATCTAAGATGTAATAACATGACAAGAAAGAATTTGAGTTTTATTCTTAATTACCTATGTTTAAAAAAAACAAACATTGGCTATGTTTTTAGAACACCAAGTGTAACCATTTGTTTTTTTGTACACTTCACTAATGTATAAGCTGCAAGATCAAAATTGGTTGAATGTAAAGGATTACAAGACACAGCAGTAAAGTCTTCTAAAACAAGTTACACAAACCTTGGTGTGACAGAGACTTGTGAAACAGATGCTTGAAGCCTGGGGCAGCATGTCTTAACATCACATATTTCATTGACATCTTTGCCTAATAACCTTAACTTAATAATTCAATGTTCATTTTTCATAGTACTCTAGCACTATTCCGAAGGACAAACAAGAATTAACAACTAGACTAAGTTTCAGAAAACACAAAAACTGATATTGAAATCGGCCTGTAACAAAGAATCAACCAAAACACAAATTCCTAGGAAATAGAAAAGGTTTTGATGTCCACAACACACGGCTGAAATCCAGTAGTAAATCCAGTGACACTGCCAACATTCGGCAAGTCTCTCTATCTATATATATATCATTAACTTGACACAGTGCTTCTAAGCATGTAATCCGACGCAGTGCTTCTAAGCCTGTAATTCAAAGACCAAGGCGAGTATAGGCCGAGCAGTTGGATGGTCAGTCTACAAATTGAACACTCTCCAATCAACGTGTGATTCCTGTAGTATTTGAACTGACGTCTTTCTTTTTTAATTGACTCCGTCAGGGTAAAACAACTGTGTTGCTGTTGAGAGAGAGATGAACTCGTGTATTTAGATGTACACCTAGCACGTCCACACAGATCAATAGGACGCGACAATGGCCATCTAAAGAGAGTTGCTGTGTGGGTTAGACATTTTTTTTAGGGGGGTTGACTTTTAATAGAAACGTCAAGAAGAGTTATTTCACCCCGTGCTGTAGCATCAATCAGAAGGCTAGCTAAACATATTTCCACAGACTGGTGTATTTAGTTTAGCGACCAGTCACGTGACAAGAACTGATGGCGATATAAACAAGAGAATAGCAGAGCGGTATTCAATGACGAGGAGGGCAGAAAGAAGCGAGGGTGGGGGTCGTAGAGATAATAGAATCTAGCGATGAAGCACAACTTAATAAGAACAACAACAAATCAGAAAGTGGAAACCAGCATATCAGCTGAGATTAATAGCATTTGTGCAACAAAAGATCAAAGTTGTCTGAGACCCGACTCAAAGAAGATAACAGATTAAAACTCTTCAAACCTGTGGGTTCAATAAACGTTGTTTGTTTGTTTGTTTTAAGGTCAGTGGAGTTTTTTTTTTTTAAAGTACCTCTATGCAAATATATCCTATCTTCACTTACAACTGGAATATAAAGAATTATATTGTATTTCTGCATATGTTTATTCATATATTTAAAAACCATGATGAACTCTGAACTTCTAATCGATCCGCGTCTTGTTTCTATTGATAGCTTAAGTCTATCTTTAGCTAGGAAAACCGACATTGCAACGGTCGATGTCCACTATTTCAAGATTGGGGGAGGGGGACTGTGTGTGGACTGCAGTGATAAGACCTGAGTCCCCGAGTTATCCACTTAACCCTGTCGTGACTAGACTCAATCAATACACACACACACACACGACTTCCAGCTGGGAAGTAAGTCATTGTCTGTCTGGGTAAGATGTCCCAACCATCAACTCACGCTCACCTTCTGAAAGCAAATAGCACTGTGGACAAACATCACAGTGTAGAGATGGAATATACGGCCATGGACAAATATAGTCAAGTGTAAGCTAATGTCTACAGATGGAAGGACATTACTTGTTACAGACTGTAGATGGAAGGACACTACTTGTTACAGACTGTAGATAGAAGGACACTACTTGTTGCAGACTATAGATGGAAGGACATTACTTGTTACAGACTATAGATGGAAGGACACTACTTGTTACAGACTGTAGATGGAAGGACATTACTTGTTACAGACTGTAGATGGAAGGACACTACTTGTTACAGACTGTAGATGGAAGGACATTACTTGTTACAGACTGTAGATGGAAGGACACTACTTGTTACAGACTGTAGATGGAAGGACACTACTTGTTGCAGACTATAGATGGAAGGACATTACTTGTTACAGACTGTAGATGGAAGGACACTACTAGTTACAGACTATAGATGGAAAGAACACTACTTGTTACAGACTATAGATGGAAGGACACTACTTGTTACAGACTATAGATGGAAGGACATTACTTGTTACAGACTATAGATGGAAGGACACTTCGTGTTACAGACTATAGATGGAAGGACATTACTTGTTACAGACTATAGATGGAAGGACAATACTTGTTACAGACTATAGATGGAATGACATTACTTGTTACAGACTGTAGATGGAAAACGTTAAAAACATTTTCCTTGTGTTTTTCGGTTTCATATATTGACTAGAAAACGTATGATACAATATGATTCTCACAAAAAGGAAATACCGATGATTCACAGTTATACGATTCCTAAGTACCATCAGAGGTTTCGCATCTGGCAGTAAAAATCAGTGGTACTGTTGCAAGAGTGAGAGATTGAATGGTTGAGAATAATCTCAAGATGAACGAAGACAAGACAGAAATAATTAAGATTGGCACTCGGAACAACGTCTCAAAAGTCGAGGGCACAGATTCTCTTTAAATCACGAATTGCCAGGTTCCTTGTGTCCATGTAGTGCGCAATCTTGGAGTTTTCTTTGACTCAACGCTTTCTTTCGACCAACACATATGTCAGCTCTGCAAGGGTCTTTATCTGCAGCTGCTCAGATTAAGCCAGATCCGACCATATTTAACAAAGGAGTCAACAAAAAGCTAGCTGTGACATTCATACTCTCCCGCCTTGACTACTGCAACGCCGTGCTAGCAAGTATACCCGATGACAAAATCGCCAAGCTGAAACGAATTCCCAAGGCCGTACGAATAGTCCTAAGAAAAACAAGACGAGATTCTGTTACCACTCTCTTGCGTACAATCTATTGACTTCCTGTGAAAGCGAGAATCGACTACAAGTGTCGTAAGTGTATCTATAATAAACAAATGCATTTGTACCTTAGCGAACTGTTCACTCCATATGTCCCTCAGAGAGCCCTGCGCTCAATGGACTTATCGCTTCTAGTGGTGTCACGTTTCTCCCTCAAAAGCTACGGTCTGCGGGCTTTTATGGACCAAAGGTTTGGAACTCGCTACACTACTTTCAAGAAGAACATCATATCCAATGTACACAGGGCCGGATATTAGGGAGGGCAGGCGAGGCTACTGACCCACCCAGGGACCCCACAATAGAGAAAAAAATATCCGAATTTCGACGGGACAGAATTAGAATTGTAACATGTATTTTTTTTACCGCATGTTTACTTTCAACCTTACAGTTGGCAACACTGTCGCTTGTAACGAGCTCGTCATATGTAAATGCCACCCCGGATTAACGGGAGTAAGTGAATACAAAGCCTGAAACTGTGTGCCAGTATTTTTGCCCTAGATGTATGTATTTGTAGCAAGCTGACATCTCTGAACTAGTCTCTGTGTGGAATCTTTGACACACGTTTTGTTCTCCCAGTCTCAGACGAAGTGGACATTGTGCACACAATTATTCGATGACAACAAATGAATAAATTAAAAAAATATATTGATCAATTCCATAACTAATTTTGTTTTAGATAGGAAAAGCACTTGGCCAAAGAAAACGAAAAACATTGAAATGCTGAGAGATATGGCAGTGACTGAACGGTGATCTCCCTTCATATAAGCTTTTAATGGTTTAGGTTCTGAACTTATAGTAGTTTATGTATATATGTGTCCGTGAGAGTTGAATCAATAAATGTAGGCATATAGAAGTCTAATGTAACCATTTTAATGTTTTTAATTTTCTTGTGAAAATTAATAGTGACAATCTCAGATAGATACGTGTTAGGTCTACAACTAGATCAATTGACTAGCTGTTAAGGCTTACTATTGACTTCACAAAGACACAACGTACTATTTTGTGATCCACGAGACTCGACTCAAATAAAGAAGTTCATTGGCAGCATTGTTTTTCAATAAATATTATTTGTTATAGTTGTGTGTGTTTTTATATACAAATAAAAGCAAATACAATTTAAAAAGTATACCAAAGTAAATCGCTAGCCGAATAGTTAATACCTCTAAAAAACTAGCCGAATAGTTAATACCTCTAAAAAACTAACATACACTGATCTTTCAAAGGCACCGGATAAATTAATGGAATGACATGGAGAGGTAGTTTGACCTTTTAGTGGTTTTATTTCTTAGAGTTAGCATCTAGTACTTTCGGGTATGACTGACACACACAGAGAGACACATCTAGCTAGTGTAATGTTGATCAAACTCTCATCTACATTCAAACAAGGTTTTAAAGAGAATCATGAGGTTAAATATTTGTTATGGATGGGGCGTTAGTTGAAAAGTGAAAGCCTCTGACCTATACATTCAAATGACAACATTCACACACACATACAGACACAGATATTACTCGTCGGGGTCAGTCTGGTCTAGTTCCATGTACTTTAATATCAATGTAAGTACACGAATCGATTTTGGTTAGTGAAACAAGGAGCAGGCCGTAGTGAGCAAGGGGAGGCTACTGAATGCAACATTGATTGACGGGGACAAAGCTCTAAAACAACATGATTTAAAACTATTCAAATAATCGAGAGATTTCTTGCTTGTCAGGCCATAATTGTGTCTACAAGGTAGTGCTGGGCAGATGGTTCACTTATGTTTTAAGTAGTGTCTACAAGGTAGTGCAGCTGGTCAGATGGTTCACTTATGACTTGAGTAGTGTCTACAAGGTAATGTTGGACAGATGGTTCACTTATGACTTGAGTAGTGTCTACAAGGTAATGTTGGACAGATGGTTCTGTTATGACTTTAGTGTCTACAAGGTAATGTTGGACAGATGGTCTACTTATGACTTGAGTAGTGTCTACAAGTTAATGTTGGACAGAAGATGGTTCACTTATGACTTGAGTAGTGTCTACAAGGTGTGCTGGACAGATGATTCACTTATGACTTGAGTAGTGTCTACAAGGTGTGATGGACAGATGGTTCACTTATGACTTGAGTAGTGTCTACAAGGTAATGTTGGACAGATGGTTCACTTATGACTTGAGTAATGTCTACAAGGTAATGTTGGACAGATGGTTCACTTATGACTTGAGTAATGTCTACAAGGTGTGCTGGACAGATGGTTCACTTATGACTTGAGTAATGTCTACAAGGTGTGCTGGACAGATGGTTCACTTATGACTTGAGTAGTGTCTACAAGGTGTGCTGGACAGATGGTTCACTTATGACTTGAGTAGTGTCTACAAGGTGTGCTGGACAGATGGTTAACTTATGACTACAAAGTATCCTATGACATCGTGTTCTATTTCCTTCCCAGACGTTTCCATCTGGTCTATTTGAATCCTAGCTTGTTGTCACGTGCTCTCCTCCTAACCTATTTATAGACAACTCTGGCAAGGAACAACACGAAAGTAGCTGCGCATTTATTTGATTTTTAAAAAATATATTTTATTTTGTGAATAGGGGGAAAAGGGAAGAGGAAGTGGGAGGAAAAAAGCTGAAAACTGTAGAGACCTATAGGACTAAAGCCAGTGGCTTTTCTGCAAGTCATGCATTGAAGTAAAACTGTAGAGGCCTATAGGACTAAAGCCAGTGGCTTTTCTGCAAGTCATGCATTGAAGTAAAACTGTAGAGGCCTATAGGACTAAAGCCAGTGGCTTTTCTGCAAGTCATGCATTGAAGTAAAACTGTAGAGGCCTATAGGACTAAAGCCAGTGGCTTTTCTGCAAGTCATGCATTGAAGTAAAACTGTAGAGACCTATAGGACTAAAGCCAGTGGCTTTTCTGCAAGTCATGCATTGAAGTAAAACTGTAGAGACCTATAGGACTAAAGCCAGTGGCTTTTCTGCAAGTCATGCATTGAAGTAAATAAGACAGACTATACACCAATTTATTTATGCAGGTAAAAATCGCGACTCGGTTTTGCTTTCAGGAATCACATTTTATCTACTTCACTTCCGACCATTACAAAGTAGCGAATGTAAAATAGGTGACAAAAACAGAGAAGGAAAGAATGAGAAGAAAATGTGTGTATGATTCAACCAGAGAGAGAGAGAGAGAGAGAGAGAGAGAGAGAGAGAGAGAGAGAAGAAAGTGTGTGTATGATTCAACCAGAGAGAGAGAAAAGAAGAAAGTGTGTGTATGATTCAACCAGAGAGAGAGAGTGTGTGTGTGTGTGTATGATTCAACCAAAGTAAATAAAACTGAGCATCAAGATAAGGCCTAAGGGAGAGAAGCGATCAATGACACTCGACAAACCAAGACAACATTAACAAGCTATTTTCGAGAAGGAAAAAAAACACACACACACAAACTGTTGATATTTAAAAAAACAAAAAGGAAGTCGATACCCTGAAGAAATGGGAAGAATTTCATTGTTTTTATCATTTAACGCTATGATGCTTACTAACGAGACAACAAGAACCTTAATGAACACAAACATCTACTCCAACGCAATAAAAAAATACTTTGGACCTGCAACAATTATTCAGAAACTGATGTGTGCGTCATAAAGTCACTTAATTAAGCCAAGCTGTGCTTATTCTTAAAGAACCTAGAATAAAGAGGTAAACTAAAGAGCGTGTGTCTTGACACAAAAGAGACACACTCTTCGAATTCAGGCAGAAAACAAGCAATCTGCTGTTCCTTAAGTTTCTTTACAAACTCATACGTTAGCATTATATTTGAAGAGACACGAAGGCTTGGAAACTCTTTGAGAAATCAAATCAAAGGTTATCACATGTTACCCAAAAAAGCAAATATCCATGACATCTCAAGACAAGTCTTAATATGTACAAGAATTTTTTTTTAAATGAATAAAATTGCAGACAAATAAACGTTCATACGATGTAAGCACGCGCACTGAGCCACACACAATAATAGAGTTGTTTCAGGAAAGTCGTTCAATACAGAGAAATCAGACACATCTTAAAGCGATCAACAACAGCGGTCACTGTGTGAAGGGAGGGAAATTAACTGGACGTTCATCCGTCATCAAGAAATGTAAACAGAACCCAATTTGAAGCCTCTCTTTCGCATCCCGCCATTGTGTAGAGGACACGAGTTAGATCCTGGGCGAGACGAGCCTTGGCGTGTTGCTTTCCTCCAGATCAAATCCATTGAGAAGAACAAGTGGAACACGAGTAATTCAATCGATACAAGCAATCCGTACAGACTCCACACGCACACACACACACACACAGAGTACTCTCATCATACAAATGTATGTCGAGGACGATTGAACTAATTCTTTCAGACTACACAATAGTTAAACTTCAGTTTAACAAGAGTAAATTAGCCACACAGTCAAACAGTCATTCTGTACCTTGAATTCTTTTAGATCTAGGAAATAATACGAACGTATTTTCGCGCTCCAGCAGCATATTACTAACTTACCTGTTAGACATTGCTAGTAACATTAAATTCATAAGAGAAAATGTTCCTACTTAATTGATCCTCTATATGTTTTATTACCTATTGACAACTATATGAGAAAAAAGGGAGGTTCGGGGGGGGGGGGGTCCTTCAAATACAATAAAAAAAAAAGCAACTACCCAGCACCCGAAAAATGTAAATGTTTCTAAAGACCAGATAATTGACTTTCAATACATGAACAAAACAACCATTCGTTGGTAGGCAATGCCGCTGGAACATTTTGTTTTCACACCGGGCCACGTACGCTAACACTTATTTTGTATATCAAATGCATCAATGCGAGAAAGTGTCAAGCTTGTCTAAAGCAACATGTCAGAGCACTGTAACAGGCTCTACTTGTAAAGGTCATTGTCTACAAACACAAGCAAGTGTTCAACAAAATGAAGACAATAAAACAAACATTTTCATCGATCCCAGGAGGAAACACTTCGAGCAATCCAAGTCTCTGGTACAATAGGGGACTCAGCCTGGCTTCATCAGAAGATATAACATCAGCAGTACGCATCGGCTACGCCCGTTGATGTTTCCCTAGGCTTTATATTGTATATTACGACCGGAACACCCTCATTTTTTTTAAATAAACGAGCAACTGAAACGTTTTAACCCTCGAGTTTATTGTGTACCTCTTACATGAAAGTTCACCTCCCCGCTCTTTCTCCCTCTTTTTTTATATTAAATGAAGCATTTTGTAACGATCAACCTAACATACTTTCTTAGCCAGTGAAGTAGTCTGTTACAATGAAAGATCACGGCCCAATCTCTCTCTCTCTCTCATTGGAACCCCCCCCCCCCCCTTTTTTTTGTTTTTACCAGCGCATCGTCATTTCCCCCCTATATAAACTTGTGACTTGATTTGGAAAGACTCGCTAAACGCTCTCCTAGTTTGGGCAAGTTAAGTTTAGTTATACTTTGACTTTTCTCCCCCCCCCCCCCCCCTTATATAAACTTGTGACTTGATTTGGAAAGAGCCGCTAAACGCTCTCCTAGTTTGGGCAAGTTAAGTTTAGTTATACTTTGACTTCTCTCCCCCCCCCCCCCCCCTATATAAACTTGTGACTTGATTTGGAAAGAGCCGCTAAACGCTCTCCTAGTTTGGGCAAGTTAAGTTTAGTTATACTTTGACTTCTCTCCCCCCCCCCCCCCCCTATGTAAACTTGTGACTTGATTTGGAAAGAGCCGCTAAACGCTCTCCTAGTTTGGGCAAGTTAAGTTTAGTTATACTTTGACTTCTCTCCCCCCCCCCCCCCCAACAAAACGTTAGTCCTTCGTCGTACACATTCCCATTTCTGTTGGTATTTTGTTCTCTAAATAAAAAGCAATATCAATCATTAGGTTTTATTCACTGCCATTGTTTATATGACCCCTTTTGAATGTAGCGAAATGACAATAGATCTAGATTTATATTTTCAAAACTATTAGATTTGTTTGTTTACAGTGTTACAAAGTGTACCATTACTTGCTCTCTCCTTCTCTCCTTCTCTCTCTCTCTCTCTCTCAAATAAATTTAAAAAAAAAAAAACACTTCTAGATTTCTAGATCTCTCTGATGAATGCTATTAGGATTGGGTTTTGTTTTATTATTTAGACCGCATCTAAAAGAAAGTGGAAATGACGTAAGGCGTATTAAAAATACGTAGACTTAGGGGAAACAAAATAAAATGCTTTAAAAATACGAAATTTGTGATATTATTAAAGTGCTTTCTAATTAGACTGCGGCCTTTTGGGGAAATACCGAAAATAAAATACTAGTTTTGATAGAGCTAGCAGTTTTCGCGAATTGCGGCGGTCAAGTTGCGTATGTCAAAAAAGCGTTCCTAGTGAGCACCTAGGAAATATTAAAAGGAACCTGTGTACGAAATGTGATGCGGATACGTAAGATAGTTTCAAAGATCTCGTGATAGATCACCCGTATTTTCGCGTATCTATAGTAGACTACAGTCTATAAGATTAGACAAGGTTTCATTCTATACCAATCCATCTATTCTTTTACCACTACATTTTAACTTAGAATTTGTTTAACTCAAAAGATAAAGTACCGGTATCACTTTCAAAGCATGTCATCTATCTGGTATGTGACGTAAAGCTCATTTGTTTCTATTACCGACGGTTACCGAGGGTGTCATGTGGCCAGCACAACGACCAACCGCCTTTATTTCCCCCCAGGTACCCATTAGAGTTGAGTGGACTCAGGGGAGTCCTTATAAGCTCAATTTTCTTTTTTTTTTTTTTAAATTACAAAGACATTATTCTTAACATGTAGGGAAAAAAAGGCAATTATTTGCACTCATCAGATCTATTTACCAACACTGGTCACATTTAATCACATTCAGAAAACAAAATATGGAGATTGGAGCGTGCGACATTTTACGTGACCCAGCATGCCGTTGGAGAAATGCTTTTCTGTGTAGGTTAGAAATATTTTGCCGGGTAAACTAAAGGAATGAAAATAGTGTCCCTAAAATTACTTTAGTTTCTAAATGAGCAAAAAGTATTTCTGGTGTAAATATAGCTGTAATTAGATCAAAGTCTTCGCCCAGAATCTAGTTAGAGAACAAAATGTTATCATTTAGTGCTCTGAACGAAAGCTTAGGTTGAACACAATGCTACCATTGAAACTAAACAGTAGTGCAACATGAACATTAAACTAAGGCCGAATCAAACAGTATGACATAGAACACACACACACACACACATAGAACGTTGACATTCCTATCAGCAGGCCCAGACAAAATGGAAGAAAAAAAAAGAAACGGATTAATGTTGGTGTATGTTCACATCAGGTTCTCATGGTGTCTTCACCTTCCTCGCTGTATGCTGTCACTGCTGACTCAATAATAGGCAAGAAAAGAAAGTGAAAACAGCAATGGGCTGTTTTTATTTTGAAACTAAAACTGTTTTCCTATTAAGCTTAGAACAAAAAGTATCGTTTCAAACATTATGAAACCTTTTTTGTAAGTCAACGATTTTTTTTCTTTTTGTAATTGTCTCTCAACAATTATTCGTTTTACTTGGCTTTAAAAGCCATAAACAGTATAAATGCATAATAACTAAGAATTATCATATTGTAATGTCATTGAAATGTCAAGCGAAATTTTAAAATAAAAGTTGAATCAAGGCAGTACCTATATTTTAAAACATTCTCAATTAAAATTTACTTTGTAATTACACATTGAGAGAGAGGTAAGTTTACAGAGAAATCAATTTTAGTCAAAGAGAGAAGTTTATAGGCACGTCTTTAGCCAGAGAGAGAGAGAGAGTTTACAGGTAAGTCATTTTTAGTCAAAGAGAAAGATAATTTTACGGATAAGTCAGTCGTACTGAGGGAGAGAAGTGAGCAAGTCATGTCTGTTGAAGCAACGTGTGAGTCAGTCGTACTGAGGGAGAGAAGTGAGCAAGTCACGTCTGTTGAAGCAACGTGTGAGTCAGTCGTACTGAGGGAGAGAAGTGAGCAAGTCACGTCTGTTGAAGCAACGTGTGAGTCAGTCGTACTGAGGGAGAGAAGTGAGCAAGTCATGTCTGTTGAAGCAACGTGTGAGTCAGTCGTACTGAGGGAGAGAAGTGAGCAAGTCATGTCTGTTGAAGCAACGTGTGAGTCAGTCGTACTGAGGGAGAGAAGTGAGCAAGTCATGTCTGTTGAAGCAACGTGTGAGTCATTCGTACTGAGGGAGAGAAGTGAGCAAGTCATGTCTGTTGAAGCAACGTGTGAGTCAGTCGTACACATTGATCAGTTTGTTGTGTCGTTCAAGACCGACAAACGAAAGGTTAAAAGGTCACACACTTTACTACAGGATAAATCACTGGCAGCTGCTAAACGTCACCACAGCCTTGACATTATATTTCTACAAACCAGAACAAAGACAACTCGCACAAATTGTGCAATTTGATCTTTAGTTAGATAGATCTAGATCTGCCACCAGAAGACGTTTTAAAAACAAAAAACTAGTCAACAAAGCCATAGACAGTGACAAGTGACAATCAATAGCGAAACAATTGAACCATTACTTCGCATAATTCTTGAGTCTCTAGTTGGTCGTTCAAAGTGTAAGGTAGAGGCCACACGATGGCAATGAACATCCCAAACAACAACAAGAAAGTGTGTATTACCATGTCTGCGTGCTCTCTTGCTCCTCCTCTGTG
Organism: Biomphalaria sudanica; assembly: GCA_036873155.1. Taxonomy (NCBI): domain Eukaryota; kingdom Metazoa; phylum Mollusca; class Gastropoda; family Planorbidae; genus Biomphalaria; species Biomphalaria sudanica. Next base: position 177,987 of record JAZGLO010003910.1, on the reverse strand, counting down.
ACACAATGCTTTTTGAACATTTGTTTCTCATACACGTTAAAATGTTTGAGTATCGATATATAAGAGTTGATAGAGAATCAGCATCCCCCCCCCTCTGCCCCCAGGACGGTCATCTCGCGAAGTTTGAGTGTGGAGATAGGTAAACAAGTGCAGTACAATGACGTCACCGTCACATAAATACAACGGCAGCTTGATGATCGTGCAGTAGCCTATGACACTATATTATAACTTAGAAGGCAGAGAAGCTGACATCTAGACACCAACAGATGGCAAACTGAAGCGAAGCTTTGCAAACATAACACTATCAAAACATTAGCAGGATTTAAGTACCACACAGCCCCCATTGAATTAATTACAAAATAGTCCAGTCATGGTTCTCTAAATATCTACCCACCACCACCACCAAAAATAAGATCTAGAGAAGAGTACTAGTCTAATGAAACAACTCAACAAAAGCAGCAGCATGGGTGGTAGTAGCAGCAGCGGGTGCGCCGTGTGCAGGACAACCAAATAATAAGGGGACAGGTGGAAGAGGGTCTGCACTCCCAAGAAGACATACCTGCCACTACTGTCGCCATGGCTGATCCGTTTCCAGCCGGCGAGGTCGCAGTGTTACCTAGTCAATAAAGGTCGTGAACAATGAATGACATTTGCCCAAAATACAGTTGATGGTAGTGACTTATTCACTAGACACACGCACACACGTGACTCTGCCAACTACAGGAATATTCCATAGAATCAAATCAAGCAAGTCTGCATGACGTCACAAAGTCACCTCCGAATGTTGTACCATGCAGCTACAGCATACCCCTAGTAAGTAACACTTGACAAGACTAACTTACTGGCTGAATGCACAACATCAGTCAGGGCAACTAAAAGGGGATTCACCAAAAAACCCAAAACAACAAACAATTGAAACAAAATAAAAAGGCACAAATCAATGACTGAAACTTTCTAAGTTTCTAGCAAGATATAGCTATGCTCAAACCACACACACACAAAACCAGCGCCGGCGGGTAGCGTGTGCGTGGCGTACAATGCACACAAGACGCCCAGATCATAAAGGCGCCTTTAAAAAAAAAAGTGAATTGAACACTAAATAAGCATCAAACCATCTCGCACGCACACACAAAAAAAAAACCCCTGCACACAACCGCACAATGTAATGAAGACATACGCCTTGAATGATGACGTCTCGATGCGCTTAAGAAAATATGTAGCTTACAGTTGTAGTCAAGGCCAGGGGCGGACTGGGTTTCAAAATCTGTCCTCAAAATGATTTAAGTTTGATATGATATGGATACTGTACGCAATGCATACAGTGAACTCTATTATATGAAATGTAGGCCTTATGTTGCTTTTTCATCGCTAAGTATGTAGGCCCTAAGGCCTAAAAGGATGAAGCCTACTAGTAGCACTGTCTACGGATGTAGGCTATTACATTATTTCGGAAAATGTGTTTGATTAAATTAGTATTACACTGTCGAGTCTGTACATTTTTTGAAAACACGATGCTTAGATGGCCCCTTTTATTAGAGAATATTATAAAATCTTAATTTAATACATGCCTTAGTAGCATCCATGCGACTCTTTCGGTGGCCCTACCGGCCCATATAGCCAGTCCACCCCTATATTTCAAATAGCTACAAGTTTGAACAGCGGGTCCATAGTTCCAACGTTGAAATGAAAATGATGAATCTGGTCAAGGGGAACAGGTCATCAGGTAGCATGGAATGGGAACATGTTCTGACTACCACTGGAACTATCGGAGAACTTCTACTCAAAGAGTTTTAAACAAAAAAAGAAGTTTTCTTTCTACAGACACTACTTAAAGGGTAAGTCAGTCCGCTAAGAAGCTTATCAGGCGGACCCACACTTATTTAACACATGTAATCTTGGCGTGTCGCGCGCTCGTGTAGGATCTGGGGCTTAAGGGAACATTGATTGTAGATGCGTGTGGGTGGTAGCGCTGACTTACGATAGACCAGACACACACGCATACAGCCAGATCATACAGTAAGGCTATCTTATAAAAAAAAAAGATAATTGCCAAATGAATGGCGAGTCAGTAAATGAAAAATAATATCGACCAGTGTCATACGACTCTTCATCTTCGACTCTGTGTCGGTAACAATAGTAGCAGCATTGAAGAAACACACATTTCTGTGAGAAATAATTCCAGTTACAATCTCAAGCAAGTGTTCATTTTCAAAGTGTACTGCTTTTGACTTTTTCAATCATTTTCAGTAGTGACACACTCTAGCAATGAGACGCTCATTAAACTAACACAAACCCCGGGAATTATTCTCTATCAATGACATTAAAACAAAACACACACACACACACACACAATGGCATGCATACCTAGTCCTATGTCTGGGCACTAATTCTAAAAGTTTGCATGTCAGAGACAATATTCCTACGCCTTGTAAAGACTTTTCAAAAGTGTGGAAGTCATTGTTTTGAATGAAAGACAATGTCAATTCATCATCAATTAAAACCAAACGTAGTGGCCAGGCTAAGTCTACGCTAACAGTATATCACGTTTACCAATTCAAGAAAGAATAGACTATTAATAGTTTTGTTTGAGGGAACAGACTTCAAAGCCATCATTGGACTCTCTTGTTAATTCTTCTTTCAACTTTAAGGAAACAAAAACATTTCCTCTATTAGCTTAGACACACACACACACACAACCGTTGACCACTTCAAGACATACAAAACAGAGGCAGTCGATACAGAGGCAGTAGATACAGAGGCGGTAGATACAGAGGCGGTAGATACAGAGGCAGTCGATACAGAGGAGGTAGATACAGAGGCGGTAGATACAGAGGCGGTAGATACAGAGGCAGCCGATACAGAGGCAGCCGATACAGAGGCAGTCGATACAGAGGCAGTCGATACAGAGGCAGTAGATACAGAGGCAGTCGATACAGAGGCAGTAGATACAGAGGAGGTAGATACAGAGGAGGTAGATACAGAGGCAGTAGATACAGAGGCAGTAGATACAGAGACAGTAGATACAGAGACAGTAGATACAGAGGCAGTAGATACAGAGGCAGTAGATACAGAGGCAGTCGATACAGAGGCAGTCGATACAGAGGCAGTCGATACAGAGGCAGTAGATACAGAGGCAGTAGATATAGAGGAGGTAGATACAGAGGCAGTAGATTCAGAGGCAGTAGATTCAGAGGCAGTAGATACAGAGGCAGTCGATGCTAGTACAGAATTACGAGAGGGATTAGTGAAAGGAATGGCAGCTAAATCAATGTGTAGATCATTACAGAAATGAATTAATAGTTTCTTGACTAGTGTCTCAGTGGAAGTTTAATGAAATAATTGCTTACTAAACATTCATGTATATGGTTCAACAAATAGAATTGTCAATTAAGAGTAAAAAACAATATATATATACTTTTATTAGACTTGCTTCGAATATAAAGAACTGTAGAGTTCAATTAAATGTGAATGTGAGTGTACAATTGGACACAATGTTACATTACAGGGGGCCACTCAGTTTTGTCTAGTTAATGATTAAAATTAGCTTGTTTACACAACCCAAACAGAAAAAGATTGTATATAAATCACAAGCCAATATCCTCTAAAGATTTGATAGCATTCTAAAGCGCAAGGTTTGATTAAAACTAAAAAGTTTTTTTTAAATTTCAGGAGAGATTAATAAACAATAACTACTAAAACAAACAAACAAACAAAAAAGAATTCTGCAAGAATTAATTCCCTTGCTTAAATAAAAGAATATATTTTAAAAAAGCAAAATTCTACAACTAATTTATAATTAGACCAGCCTAAAATATTAATGGAATGAAGAAAAGAGATCAGAACAATGTAAAAGCTAGCTTCAAATATAAATTGTTTACATTGGTGTCATTCAAAATGCATGAAAAAAAAAATGAGCAATCTAGAAAGAAATTGGCATTTGAGAAAACTATTTTGAAAAGGAAAAACAATGTACAGGCACAGAGCTAGAATATATTTGCTTTTTGTTATTTCATTCAAGTATATTGAAGTGAGCAGATTAAATGTCAATAAGTAAATAGGGGAAATGAAAATACATCTAGAATTGAAACAAAAAACAAAAAAAAAAGTTTTGTTATTTGTGTAGTGTAAACCCTTGGTGACTTACCCTTGTTGACTGCATAGAGTGTAGACACAGACATAATGTGGCCACAGGAGAGAGAGAGAGAGAGGAATAAGTAAAATATAATAGACAAGCATATCAACACAAAATCCTATTATTGCTATAGCATGCTGTGAGCATGGCTCACCTTGAGTGAGGACACATTAACATGAGGTACAGTAGCATCAAGAGAACTATTGCTAACATACACAGCATGATAGTGGACAACAATATATAACTTGTGGACAAAAAAAATAACTTGTTTTCTCATTGCTATGGCTAACATGATAACTGAAGCAATTTGTAACCCAAAGTGATGAAAATTAAATAGAGTCAGTGGAACATTTTTTTAAGAAAGAAAAAAAAAAAAAAATCAAAAGAGATTTAATTTAAAAAATGTAAAAGAATGCTTTTGTTTGCCTTATTTGTTGGTTTCTGGGTTTCGTTACATAGTCAAAATAAATGATTTGTTGAAATGTAAGAAAGCCAAGTCTTAGAGATTTTGTTCATAGATATCTCAAAGCTTTAGATATTAAGTGGCACCCAGAGTTAATTTCTTGCAATTTCTTGTATATGCAACGGTTCCAATTCAGAGAGAATATACTGTAAGCTTTAAAAAAAAACACCTAATGTTAAACAAAAGATTTAAAAAAATAAATAAACCTTTTAAGTTTGGTTATCCAATACATTGAAAATCTCAATACCCATTGCCTTTCAAAAAATAAAGTTATTCATTGGATCCACTGGTCAGTTGAAAATGGCTAAAATTATCAAGTCCCTAGGTAAACAATATGAATTCACCTTTCTTTATGGGATGAAAAATTGTGTGATTATATCTTACATTCCTATCACCTATCCATACAATTGCATCATGATAATAGAAAATGTCTTAAATTTTTTTTAAAAAAAGGAATGTAAAAAGAAAGGTGAATTTCAACAAAACTAAACAAATTCTGAACAATAGACAACACACTAGGTTAAGTAGAAAACTGCTTGATTTCCTTTTTTTCAATTCAAACATGTTCTAGTCCTATTAGATTAAGCTAGACAGTTTTAAGAACTATAAAACACACAAGTATAGGAATTGAACAAAGAAAAACAAAAAAAACATAAAGACATCTACAAAAGAAGAGGTTACCAACAGATAAGGTATTGTATCCAAATACAAAAAAATCACCAAATTGAAACCAGTACAAACATTCAAATCACATTTAGGACATAAAAACTCCCATGAATTCAAACAATTTAAAGCTGAAAAACAGACAAAAGTACAAGTCCAGAAATATTGCTCTATGGGCAGAATAAATTTGGGCTCGACCTATTAACTTTAAATGAAGAAAACAATAGCAACCATTTAAACCTTATAGTTTTAAAAAAAAAAAAGAAAGAAAGATTTAAAAATCTGGGTTTTTGAATAAACAATTTTTTTTTAAACTAGAGACCCCAAAATGAAGCTGATCCATGGGAGACGTTTTGAGCTCACCTATTTTGTTGAGGCTGGATCCATTACTATTTGAGAACCCTAGTCAGAATATTTGTGTTTGTCAGATATTAAAATGCAGGTATTTGAATGAGAAATCTAAATGTGTTTGTTGTTTATGGAAAAAAAATATATATTAAAATGCTAAGGTAGTTATTAAATATTTCATATATCTGTTTAATATTCAAGACATATTTTAAAAAATTAATTGTAAAGTATCTGTTCATTTAATAATTAATTTTCATTAAAAAATTCATTTTTTGTATATTATGGAATTTTCAGTTTATGCAGAAAATGAATAGAAATGTTTATCAAAGTTTAACCAAAAAATTTAACAAAACTTAAGGGGGAAATAACATGCTACATCCTGTTTCATTTCTTTAAAACTAAAAAATCCATGCAATGAGTTTATTTCTTTAAAAAATTGTTGACATTGAAAAAGTGAATAATTTCTTCTCTTATCAAAATAGTTATTCATATTGTGAAAATAACACAAACGTTTAAAACCTAATTTAAAAATTCTACCATAATTTTAATTTCACCAGCAGGAACAATAACTAATCATTTTAAATCATGTTTTTATTTGTTACTAAGTTTGTTTATTCTTCTGAACTTGACATGATATTACCCTCAGCAAATAACAACAGACAAAGAAAACTAAGGACTGCTGTGAATGAAGGAATGATTTGTGATCTAAAAGCAGGAGACAAACCAACAAAAAATAAAGCTTGGTCACTAAGTTAGAGTCTAGTCATCAAAACAACGGGAAACTATCATTCAAAAGTCAAAGACAAACAAAATATGCTCCAAGCAAACCTAAAATGGCACAATGCAACATAACGTTTGCTACTTTTCTGACAGTATTTGAGTGACTTTCAAAGAAATAATTGTGAAATAGAGCTGGAAACATCTTTGTTTGTTCTTTTTAAACACTATGTACTTTTATTGTACCAATGTATAGATGATTTCAAGGACAGAATACTTCAGAATTGTCACAATAGTTAGTGTTGTCAGATCCAGACCTCTAAAATAGTCACTGTTGTGTGTATGTGTGTTTGTGACTAGGGTCATTTTCGACCCTCATAAAAAAAAAAATCAAGTTACACAACAACTTGGGTCTTAAAAAAATAATTGAACAATAAATTTAAAAAATTTTGTTATCAAATATTGAAAGTATGTTTCAGCTTTATAAATTGCTTAGAAATATAAAGAGGATTATGATATGAACATTCCAATGGAATAGAACCCATAGATTGACATTAGCTACACGAAAGCTGGATTGTGTGTGGTGCTTCAATGTGACACCAAAGTCCACAATAGTTAATATATTACAGGAAATATAGAATATATTAGAGATAAAAATATAAATATACATATATGCATGTGTTGGTGGTATCTCAGGGGCACATGACTTTGTGTTATTAGTAACACCGGACACTTACCGTAACCCCTTATAGCTAAAATTGTAAAACAATAATCAATATTTGCAAGATCCTGCCCCAAATTTACAAAAAGAAACAACTTTATCCTTACAAAAATATTTAGTGGGTTCCATTGAAATAGCTATATCATAATTATTTGTATTCAGATAATGGTTAGTTGTTTTTGTGTACAGGAAGTTAAAGTAGTTAAAGTTGGGTGATAAAACACATAGTATAATGTATTTGTTCATAAATTAAAATTAAAGTTTATTATTAGTTTAAAATAACACACGTGAACACATGAACATACATTATAATATGCAACTAAAAAAAAATGTGAAATCTTTCTAAACAAAATCATAAGCAAATAATTTGGCAAATGGGTATGAAGTAAACTACAAATACAAATAATAAAAAAAACACATCAAAATATGTTCAAAATGTCTAGAAAAATAAAATGCACTGAAAATAATTTACTTAGAAAAATAAACTTCTCTGATGGGACAACAAATCCACAATATTTAACTCTTTATCAATATGTCAACAAATGTTCTGATCAAAATGAAAATGGATGAAGCATTAGGAAAGCAATACTCACTTGAAAAGTTTCTGGTTGCTAACATAGTTGTCAATATGGCTCCCTTAAAAGAATTAATATTTCAAATAATTGCAAGTAATTAAAAATGTCTAAAGCTTTGAACATAACAAAAACAAAAACTTTTAATAAATTGGGTAATATTTTTTTAAATATTGAAAATTACTGTGCAAAAAAGCATCTACAGCCAACTTGAAAGTCCATTTTGTTTTTAAGCATATTTACATGGGTATTTTGCACTTAATACATACATGTTTAAAAAAAAATTGTTGCAAAAAGTAAATTGTTTATTATCTGTGGAAATTGAACTTAATCAATTATTGATAATTAATCCTAAATCTTTTTAATTTATTTAAAAAAAAATATATTGCAGATCTGCTCAATAGTTTCTATACAATATACAACTCAAGAGTCTGACAGGTTCTTATCTAAACCATTTGATTTAAACAAACTAACCTTCAGTTTTCGTCTGGCATTGAACTTCTTCAAGCAGTCTACAGTCTCCTGTCTGTGTACCACAGAAGCCACTCTTTCCCTTTGCTGTAAAAGAGAGGAAAAAATGTTCACTTAATCCTTGAAGCATGTTGGAAGCACATTTTTGGGAGACCAGAGAAAATACAACTTTTTCTTTGCAACAAAAAATCACTTATCTCCCTTAGATTGTAGATGACCAAGGAGGACAGTGCTAAACTATTTAACAAATAAATGTGAGAAATGAAGTTCCCATCACAGTTCTAATAGTTTTCACTCACATGCTACATATGATTTATAGCCTGATTTATCTGCAGAGAGTCATCAAAACATCTAAATTCCTCCTTTTTTATTTTACCATTGACACAAATCACTATAGTTATGTTATTACTGCTCATGCCTTTGAAATTTCCAGAATGTGGAATTAAGTTTCTGGTTCGTATATCTTCAAAATGCTGATATAAAATAATGGACTGACCAATGTGAAAGTAGAAAAAAACAAACATGAGTATTCAATATCTTACAGAAGAAGAAAAAATCAACATTGAAGAAGGTCATTTTGTGCTTCTTCCAAAAGAAAAATATTAAGTCCAGTTTAGATATAGTGACAAAAAATGCATAACAAAGATTGCTGAAGAAATTTTAAGTCAATATTTTAGCATTCTTATTAGGAAAACAAAATCTATATTTAATTTTTTTTTTGTTAACTGTACTAAAATTTACACATTTTAAAACTATCAATATAAAATAAAAATGAACTCCTCCATGCAGTGATTAAAATGGCACCCTGTTATTCTCTTCTAACTCTTATCTCATTAACATGGAACTGCGACGCTTTACCCACTTCCATTCCTTTAGCCGTAACCCTATCCTGACCCTTTGCCCCAATTCTGACTCTAGTCTCTAACTTCCTTTTGCTCTAGCATCACACCTCTTTGGCCACAAACACCCCTTTGCACAATCTCTACTGCCCCCTCTCTCTACTTGATCCACCCTTACCCCTTGACTAAAAACCTCACTAAACAAAAAGTCATATAATCAATGCTTGCTTTATAGACGTTAAATAATCAAAAGAAATTCCCATTTCATCTTTTTGCCCTCTTTAGAGTGGGAGGCACCGTGGCTGAGTGTTAAAGCACTTCTGAACCAGCGGTCCCAGGTTTGAATCCAGGTGAAGACTGGCGACTTTTTTAATTTCCAGATCTTTATGGTGCCTCTGAGTCTATCCATCTATCATGGGGAAAAGTAAAGGTAGCTGATCATTGTGCTGGCCACATGACACCCTAATTAACCATGTGCCACAGAAACTGATGACCTTTACATCATCTGTCTTATAGATTGCAATAAAGAAAACAGCACTGTACAATTTCTACATAAAGATTTCAGGTCTTTGTAGAAGAATAATAGTTTAATCTAGATTGATACCTTTAGACTGAAGCCTTAACTAAAATACAAATACTTTTATCTCTATTTATCCTTGTCAAATATTTGATTTATAACTCTTATATTTATGTACCTCAAAACCTTATTAGCTAAGTATAGGAAATCAATTCCATCCATATTTATCATACCAGAATCAGTCATATCAATTAGTCTAGATATGATTCAGATTTGATAATTAACATTGCTTTAGCATCTTTTTTTTTTTGTTTTTGTTTTAAAGTAGCCTCAGGTCTACCAATCCCATTGTAATTACTTAATCTAAGCTTGTTTGTCCAATTAATTATGGACAACTTACACATATCCATGGATGCTTCAGAGCTTCTGAGGCATTGATCCTCTTGGCTGGATTCACACACAACATACTGTTAATGAGATTTTTAGCCTCAGGGGTGACTGTATCCCACTCAGGGGAGGGGTACTGAAAATAAACATGTGTGTAAATAAGTCCTTTTTTTTAGTCCCATGAAATCATTCAGCTATTCCATTAAAACATATGCAGCCTAGTTATGTGTAGGTATTTATAGTAAGTAGCGTTCATTGTCAAACCTAATCATGATAAACAGTTAGCTTTATGGTGAGGGAGTTATCACAAGTTTATGGTAGAAAAACATTTTAAAAGCTAAATGCAATGGGCTAAAGACTCCAATAGTTGCTATATCAAAATGTCTAAATATATAGCAGAGAAGTAGAGTCAGTGTTGTTATTATTTTTATAATTTCAAAATTACAAATGAAAAATTAGCATGGGAGTATCACTAACTTTGAATGAACTAACAATAAAAATATGATATGATAATTTTACTGGTCCAAACAAATGGAAGTTTAGTTTGACTACAATATTCCATCTCAGCATAACTACTGTTACGAATCTCACTATCCAGGCTCTCTGCAAACTGCACCATAGACCACCAACTTAAATAACTTGACAACTCAGGGCTCCAGAGTAACGTAACACTTTAATACTTGAATAAATAACAGCAAATACTGTACAATTGGCAACACGTACACTGTACAAATATCTCTCCGATAACACTGTACCGCCGTATCAATTCTTGCACTGGCCTCTCCGTCTCGTTCCGGGCTTGCACTGAGTTCAACAGTTCAGGACTGACTTCACACACTGGACTCATGTCAGACTCGATCACAGACCAAGATCAAGACGCCAGTCGTCTCAACTGTACTTTACAGTACTCCGCACTGAACCGTCGTAATGCGCCGTAAAGAACCACACCGTTGAACTGTGCTGTAGTCGACCGTGTTCTGAACGCCTGCCGTGAAACGTCTTGACTGGACACCTCCGCTCTTATATAGGGTCCCTACTGGCCTTCTAGAACCGGACGGAACATCGCTCGACGTTTCTAGCTTGGTCACATGACTACATCCCTCGTGATGCCCCTGAGCTCTGTTCACGACAGCGATCCTTCCCGAACCATCCTGTTGACACTCGACTTGGCTGACCGCCGTAACTCGTCACGATTGACCGCTTGTCTAGCGCTGGGGCGATTTGAGTCGGCTGACTACACACACACCACTACCTCCATCTGTGCCACCACCAGGTTTATAACACTACTATAACAATATAGATGCAAATAGGAACAACATATGAACCCAATGACACACTTACGTCATATGCACCAGCCTTAATCTGTGCATACAATCTATGCTGATCCTCATCCCAGAAAGGGGGATAACCCACCAGCAGAATATAAAGTACAACACCTGGAACAAATAAAAACATTAAGTTCATGACATTATTTCAACTATTTTGTGCTTCTGTATCATAGCAAGAAATGGAAACAAACAACTTACCACATGCCCAGATATCCACAGGTTTGCCATAGGGATCTTTTCTGAGGACTTCGGGTGAAAGATAACCAGGTGTTCCTGCGAAACCTGCAACAGTTTAGACAAAACATAAGAATTATGCAACAGTTAACAGATATCTAGATAATAGAGCAAATTTTAATATCTAGGTATGTAAATAAAGAGACAGGCAGAATGCTGATCTTTCCCCCAGCAGATGTCTAGCAATATGTCAACAATTTCAAAAGGGTTTCAATGATAGTTTTCAATATGTAGAGTGAATGAGTTGTCAATCTGTCAATGACTACAATGAGCTCAGTTCATTCAGTAGAGATATACTATATTTATACAGGCTCAACATCTCTTAATGGCATTGCCTATTTTGTGTCAACATCATTTATGAGCTGAATAATTATTAAAGCAAGCAAATGTTACCAACTTACCAAACCAAGCCTGTTGTTCACCTTGAACCTCAATAGCTAACCCAAAATCAGCTAATTTAACAGCAGCCCCTTTGGCTTTGCTAGCCAGGAGGAGGTTCTCTGGCTGAAAAGTAAGCATTATAAATCTGTAAATCAGTCAAACACAACAGTAAAACTGTACATCAAACACAACATGAATTGAATATGTAAGATATTTTATTATTGAAATTGTTTTTGTCTTTTTATTTACAAATGATAATTCTCTCAAAATAAGTCAAGTTATCAGTGCTGGTAAAGCAACAATATTTATTGGAATACTTGCTACATGTTTGTAATTAGATTTTTAAAAATGTATCCGTTTCTTAACATAACATCTGTTACTTAGATAGCAGAAAATAAGCTCTGTGTTTGTGAGAGGCACATTACATTGTCATGGGAGATCACTGACATAAAGACACCAACCAACAGGTAAGCAGACACCTAAATAAATATAAATAACCTTACTGCAAGTCAGTCTGATGTGTCTAGTTATAACATGTCCACTGACAAACTAGTTTTAAAAAAAACATATACTCTCCCTTTAATTAATGATCTCAGTGGGAACTCCATTAAAATAACAATGGGAGACTTATTGTCAATGATAAAAAACAATCTTTTTGAAAAGTAAAAAAAATAATGAATTGAGAGATGGCCCAACTCATTTATGTATGGTATAGCTCTGGGCATGATGAAGTTATACACAAGTTGACTTGGATAATGCCTGGGTTGGCCACATATTATGCTAGCTAATTGGACACGTCCTAAACGGGAGAATGTAGATGCCATTGGAGCCACAATGTTTGGAAAGGTGAAAACTCTCGACACCGGATTGTCGAGGCAAAACATGACACTTAACACGTGGATCGATAGCTTCAGAATTGGAGGTGGGGAGGGGGGGGGTCATTGCTGCTGTGCAGCGATGATGACACAAGGTACGCCTGAACTGAAAGACAGTTAACGATTGATAGTCTGACTGAGACCCAGAGCCAGGTAGTCTAACTTCCTGACTTGGTCATGCCGCATCGCCCAGGTCTCATACGGAGGGAGGGGGGGGGGGAAGAGGCGTTCACAGATATTACGATATTTGTGTCAGTTTTGAACCGGATGTCATAGAGTTTCAGGGCAATTGGGACGAGGAGTGAAAAATGCTCGTCTAGACAATAGACGTTATTTACATTGTTAATACATTTGAGGTTGTACATCAGACAACATAGTATCAGAATGTACATGTGACCAGAGAGAGGTCACAACCGTCAAATAATGTATTTGTTTCCGGTGTACTTTAAACGTATCTAAAAGACGTTACGCTAGAGATCTCATTGGTTAATAGGCCCTGAATGCTCCCAGTACTAATAAGTGCCTGACATTTGTTGGGGTCACTTGAAGCTCATTTAACTTAACCAAAGTAACAGAAGAGCTTGACACTATGTCTCATTTGGGGAGACACGCTGTTCTGTACCAAAATGGTTTAAACGTTTACAGTATAGATCAATAACAATCGGCGTTAAAGCAACAAGGCGTTCACAGCCAATAATAGCAGCCAATGATTGAACTAGCATAAAAACACATCATGCAGGAGGTCATATTACTTGTAGATACAATGTACTGATACAGACATGCTTTTAGCGCTAACCATAGTGTTGATATCCTTGACCTCTCGACCTAACCACATTGACTCTACCAGGGAAGAAACCAATAGGGATGTCACGCTAAACTTGCTAAACTAAACATAATTACATTCTGGGTAAACATTTCAAGAAGTGCATTCGGAAAAACATGAAGTGTATTTCTGAGAAGGTGACATTGACATTTTGTTTGACTGTTGCCTTATGGTCAGCATTTAATGGTACTGAACTTAAAACATTTCTTTGGGGAAACGACTAACAACATAAGATTAAAGCTGCTGAAGCATTTATACACACACATTACTTATGAAGTTTTGTTATACGAAAAATGTCAACCGGCTGTTAATGTCTTAGTTAGTTAGTAGTTGTTTTTTTAACCATGCTTTTGTTGAGACAGAGTAGATCTATGACTAGTCTTACTGACCACAGGCTTATGGGGTTTGACTCCAGGCAATATGGTCTCGGAAGTATTGCCCTGCCCTGCTACACTGCTGTAAAGACTCACCTTTAGATCTCTGTGCACTATTCCGTGTTGATGACAATAGTTTACACTCTCTAATATCTGCTGCATGCAGTGACTGAAAAAATAGCCAGAACAATGACCAGTTGAACAAAGCGAACAGGCTCAGCAGGTTGAAAACAACAGCACAATGTTACAATGTTAGGTCTTGCCAACAGTTAAAGCGGTTAGAAACAAGTCTCCGACATTCCCGGATTAATTTTGTTAGAGGGCACTCTTTTATTTCTTCAGAAACTTGAACACGTTTTTTTGTAAACCAACTTGTTTCTATTATATCACACCTTTTAAGTACAAAACTTTGTTTCCTTTAACTATTGCTAAGAATACTTGTGTGCTGCCGTGTTAATAGATTTCTTTATCTAACTGCTCGTACTGGTACAAAAATAATGAAGAGTTATTTAATTAGCCATATGGCGCTGATGTTATCATTTACAAAGTAGACCTACACGTATTGTGGAAGAACAAAGAAATAAAATATTAACACGCTTCATACATACGAAAGAGTGAGTGCTTAAGTCTGACTGATATAGCTCAGAACATAGACATACAGAGACCAGGAGATGCTTGCAATTAGTAAGTCCGAATAAAGTGACCAGGGGCGTGTGTTTGGTACATAAATGAAGTCAAGTGATAGTTTTTCTTCTGCCTCAAGATTTAGTTTTTTTTACATCAAGATCTATGTTCACTAAACTACAGTTTCTAAATATCGATGGCATCCATTTTGTTTAGCTGGTACACGCACAGCGTGCTTCATCTTCACCGAGTGTTGGACAAGTGGGGAAAAAAATCGCATTTTCAACTTGCAGCACGTCCTTGAAAGAACAAACTGGAGAAGACGAGAAGATAATGAGGTCAAAAGAAAAGTGTCAATGTCATTGTGTCCCTCTGTACAGTAGACGCTGAACTACATGAAGATGTTTCCTCCATGGACAAATAAATAACACCAGCAGGTGGACAGTCAAAGTACAGGATCTGCTCCTAGACAGTTGATCTACAGAAATAGTTGGTAGCCTACAGAACTTCAAGGGAAAACTATCTGGGGCAGAATATGGCCAACGCAAGTTGTTACCATGACAGAAACATTGCTAGGTCATACTATTGCCAAGATAGACAAGTTTCAATCTAATCACCTGGTTGTATCTGTCGCTCAAGAGAATAAGACTATTCTTAGCAATAAATTGAGAACTAAACAAGTGCATATTGAACTAACGTGGTCTGTTACAAAACTAAAACTTTGGTTCAATGCTTTGAGAAATTATTAGACGTCACTTAAAAAATCGCACTAAAAATGAAGAAGTCTGTAGATCTTATCTCTTGGGGAAAAAAACCCTGAGGTGGTATGGTCAAGACACCTCACAGCTACCTTCTTTCAAGACAGGGTACCAGGATGAGCAAGCAGCCATTGGGAATACAACAACAAGGAATGGCAAGGGGGGGGGGGGGAGAAGAAGTGCAGGACTGGAGAGGAACTATTGGGCTCATCACTTGTGGTGCCCCGAGAAAGTGGTAGACATAATGTTTAGGTTATAAATTAGCGCTTTTAATCAAATGTATACACAAATTTAACTTGATCTTGACTAAAAATGCAACTGTGTATTACATCGAGAACAGAAATACATACAACTAGACACATTTTTGAAACTACAGCACTTGATGAAGTGAGAGCTGCAAGAGAGTTGGAAGGACATAGATGGACAGAAAGTATGTTGGAAACTATCTGAACTCTGACTTAATGTTAAAACAGCTGTTGTTATATCTTCATCTTAGAAACGGAGGGGAAAACAAAGTTTGTATTGAAAAAAACAAATGAACAGGCAATAGCGACTGAAACAATATTGAGATGAACTGATGAGCGTTGTAATAAAATAATGGACTAGAAGCTAATATAGACTCTAAAATCTAAACATGGCTTACATAGAAAAATAAAACATAATGACATTATGCACTATGTCCAGATGTTATGTTAGGATTAGGGTTAAACAATCAGTACAGCAAGAAACATAGCTTTGAGTACAGGAAGAAAACAAAAAATAAAACTTATGACCAAGCCAGTGGACAAGAAGGTCGGCTGACCTAAGGAACAGACCTTCATGTCTCTGTGGATGATATTGTGCGTGTGACAACTGTTGATACCTTCCAGAACCTGTTGAATACAACGGCTGAAAAAGGCCAAAAAAAAGGGGAATATATGGAAGAAAGGTTACTGCTGGTGTGTGTGTGTGTGTGGGGGGGGAACTGCAACATCAACAAGCAACTGGACAATGGGACTATCAGACTTCCCCGGCACACAATTTGTTTTCTCTCTATTACCCGCTCTCTACACATAAGGCAAAACATGTCCATTTCAGAGGTTACACATATTGCTGTAATCATGTCATATAAATATAAACCAAATATTTGACCCATTACTGGACAATAAGGAATTGAAAAATAGCACAGTATTAGTGAATCTCAGCTTTAACAAATAACAAAGTATATGCAAAGTTTGTCAATAATCTGTTCTTTACCACTTTGGTGTTTCAATGATGTTCTTGTTATTCTAACAAAATGTGTAAGTCTGTATGCCTTTAAATAAACATCAGATGTGGAACTCAATAGTGTCTAGTACACAAGTCTGAATACACAAGTCTACAAATCTTTAGGTTTCTTGAGACTCTCAATGTTAAAACACCTTGAACTCTACATATGTACAATGCAGACATAAGTGTAGCTGACCATTCTAACTCGTGGTTACCATCAGGCCAATACGCTACAACCAACTGGGGCAACTACAGGACCAAAATACAGTACATGTAAAGCATTAAGTTTGAAATCCAGTGCACACGTACCTAGCGTCTGCTTCGCTATAGAATTCCCGGGCGACAATATCTTCAAACAATTCTCCGCCAGTTACTCTGTGGGGGACACAAAGAGAAGGCAATAAAGTAAATACATCCTAGCATTGTCTGATACATAAAACTGTTTGAATTCAGAGCACCATAAAAACAAAACAAAAACAAATAAATACTTTAAAAAAAAGAGTTTATATTAAGCATACCAACTACTTGTATCCATTAGTTTGGATCAGTCATGTAATTAAATTTATAATGTAGTAGATTTAGAGTCTTAAACTAACACAAATAAAAGCATTTCTTAAAATTAAAAAAGGGGGAAACGACCTGAACTCAAACTTATGGCTAAAGCCTTCTCAGGCTTGTAACCACTACGCTAGTGGAGAGCTTATAAACTTGGAAGATCTGTTTCTATAGTCAGACCTATTGTTCAGCATTGTGTTCACTCAGACGACGACCTATAAAGGGGACTAATTCAGCCTATACCACCACTCCAGTCAATAACCATTTCTTCCCTTGTTCGACATACCATACAAAGTAATTAATTACCAATAGCTAATTCACTAATTGATTATTTTTTTATTTTTTTTATTGACTCTTGTGTTATCAGGAAAAAGAAATAATTGTACAAAATGTTCAGCTTGATCCGAGATAGGGTTTGGGAGATATAACGTGTACAAACTTCTTATCAGACAGAGTTGATAGAAGCTTTGTAATAAGTAGTATGTAACTTAGATGCTACTCACAGGTCAAAGACAAGGTAATGAAATCCTTCGTCTTGTATACTATCGTGTAACCGAACTGGAAATACAAACAAGAAATATATTAATATTCACATTTTTATCTATTCAGATTTAAATCTCTACAATGCAGCATCTATTATAACAATTACATGCACATTTTTTTCCTATTTACGTTGGTAATGAGTTCATCTATAAATAAATACAAAAATCACGATGAGATGGATCATTGATAGAGACATTTAATTTAGCAAACATTTAATCCACCGAGGATAGAATAGCAAGTCATTAAATAAAGCTTTGATAAGCAGATTCCATCAGGATTTGTAACGCGATATTTCACTTATCTAAGGGAAAGAGCTCCAGGCTTACAACTATATCTATCAATAATGTAGTAGTTATTTCCCTTAATCAATATCAAACAAAGTAATTAATTGACTATTTGGTTAATTTTTTCAATCGATTCGTATTTTCTTAGGTACAATATAAAATTGTTTAAAGTTTCAACTTGATCCGAGAACGGGTGTGGGAGATATAACGTGTATGAACTTTGTACCAGACAGACAGACAGTGTGAGCTGATAGAAGTTTTGTAAAACAAATGATAAGACGAGCTTCAATAAAGCGGCTCCTTCTACAGCCTGGTGAACACACTGAGAAAAGAGAATGGTGGAAAGTCACAAAAAGATTTCCACTAGATGGACACATAACATATCGTAAGACACACAAGCGAAGACCAGTGTGGGTGAGTTAATATAATATATATATAATATTTTTAATACTATCTTCATAACAACCAGTTCAATGAATACTTATGAATATTAAATATCTAATTATAACAATAGTAAATCAGACGACCAAACGATACAATCAGGTGGACAACGCTTTCGACCCGTTTGTATGGAAGGAAGTAGGATTGTGATTGTTGATTGGTTTGCAGTTGACAGCTTCTGATATTTTTGTGCTAAAAATATTGAAACCTGCCTCTTTAATGATATAGCTTACCATACAGATGGTTGAGTGCTTTGGGGGATCTTTTCGTTACATTGTTAATATGTTTTATTTATGAAATAATTTAAATACTTATCATGATTTTGATAGTCATCCAAATTAAATTAAATGAATTTATTAGATATAGGCTATTTGTGTTAAAAAAATGATCTCGCTTTGGAAGTAGCTAAGGTTTGCAAATGTCAATGTCAAATGTTATCTCATGTTTGTTGTGTCACAATGACGGCTGTTGTTGTGCGTGTCACTACTTGATAGTCACAACATTCATCCCAGGTCTGGGTTTCATTCAGTAGTCTGCTGCTTGAAAATCAATAGACTGTCAACAGATTTATGTCAGACGTAGAAACTAGATGGTAAGTCACCCCGTGCTACCAGCTAATACGATTGAATTGCACGAATGGCGCTAGCATATTGGTAGACCAATGAATAACTCGTAGAGACATCTACAGCTAGGAGCTTTTATTGGGGCTAGTAGTGCAAAAACTAATTTAGAAAATCTTTCATAAAAAACAGATTGTATGACGACTCCAGAATTACAGGCAGTATTTACAAACACTGATACTAAAATGTTTGTGTTGAAGAGCTGCCATAATAATTGCCTGTAACTGTAGCAGTAATAATATCACTAATGAAATAGAAAACTCCGTACCAATACTTAACATAGCTGCACCCTAAGAAAACACATAAAAAAAAAAGGCTTAAGTTAATGTATCAAGTAGTTTAAATCAGTCATGTCATGTAATAGATCTAGACTAACAATAATACATCTGTGGGATTAGAACTAGTTTTTACCAACTGTTTTGGTTAAGCACAATTTCATGCTTATGGCTTTTGCAATGGGCTATGACGCAAACTTTCAACATTGAATGTGGGAGAAATGACATGCATACACTTTTTATCAGACAGACAGAGTGAGTTGAGAGAGTGAGCTTTGTAATGAAAGAAATCGACTCTTAGTTGAATAAATGAAGTTAGATAAAGTAATAACATTACGATAAAAGCCTAAGGGACAATGAGAATAAACAACAATACATATGTGCGATAACAAACTATTATGACCAATTGTTTGAGTTTAGCGCTATTTCATGCTTCTAGCTTTCTCACAACGCTAAGATCCTATTACTTATCTGGGCCAGTTGGGGGAAGGGGTGAAAAAAAAAGGAGCGACCTAAACTCGAACTCCTGGCTCAAGCCTCCTCGGACCGACGTGCTAACCACTCTAATAGTGAGGTACTTATGACTAGATAAGATTGTATCGTTATATGTTGTTAGTTTCCTTAGGTCAGCCGACCTTCTTGTCCACTGGCTTGGTCATAGTTTTATTTTTTGTTTTCTTCCTGGAGGGGCGAACTATAAAGGGGAACTAATTCAGCTTATACCACCACTTCAGTCAAGTACAATTTCTTTCCCTTGTTCGAGATACCAAACAAAATAATTAATTACCAATAGTTAAATAACTAATTGGTTAATTTTAAAAAAATTGATTCTTGTGTTGTCAAATAAAAGGAATAATTGTGCAAAATTTCAGCTTGATCCGAAATTAGGTGTCGGAGAAATAACGTGTATACACTTTTTACCAGACAGACAGACTGAATTGATTAAGCTTGACAGACATTTTTTTAAAAAAAGAATATGCATAGAACAGAAAATGTTCTCTGAACAACTGTACGGCAGGCATGCCTCTAATGTTATTTCCATTCAGCTGCTAAATCAAGGGATGTCTTCGTTAAATACATTAACCAAGCGGACACAAATTTGTTAAAAATCTAGCAAAAATAATTTTTTTTTCAGTCTGTAAACAAAAAGATTTATTTGAAATCTAAGATACTAAGTTCAAGAATATTTTTTTTTTTAAATTAATTAATGGAGAAAAAAATGCTTACAATATTTGTATTTCTCAAGTAAGCAGAAAAAAAAAAAAAAGAGGTAAAGTAGTTTTTGTTTAAAGGTTACCAGTCACCCCCCCTCCCTCCCTCTTCTCCTGTTTCTCTCTCACACTCTGTAAGTAAATACAAGAACCCTGTCATTCTTTACTTATACACACGCTGGCTGTGTCAGCCTTGTAGACTGGGACTACTCAGCCAGCAATTGTCAAATCGATTTCTGCCAGACTACAACGTCGTTCCCCCCAGACCACAACGCCTTCATTCCTTACAACCCCCCGAACCCCCCTTTTCATTTACAAACACACACACCTCGGATTGTAAGAGGGTTTGAAAACTGTTTCTTGCTGGAGTGTCGAGGCTAAAACAAGTGTTTTTATTTCTGTCGAGTTATTATCAAAAACGTTGGGGTTGTTTTTTTCTGTTTCATCGTTACGTTTGTACAATTAAATCTTTATAGTCTTGTTGTTACAGCTTACTTCTTCTCTGGTCTCTCTCTCTCTCTTCTTTGTTGTTGTTTCTGTTTCATCGTTACGTTTGTACAATTAAATCTTTATAGTCTTGTTGTTACAGCTTACTTCTTCTCTGGTCTCTCTCTCTCTCTTCTTTGTTGTTGTTTCTGTTTCATCGTTACGTTTGTACAATTAAATCTTTATAGTCTTGTTGTCACAGCTTACTTCTTCTCTGGTCTCTCTCTCTCTCTTCTTTGTTTTTTTAGAGCGGAAGTGATAAGAGAGAGACAATGAGATAGGCGAAAATAAAAGGAGAAATACTATTTTGTTTCATTTCATAATAATTTTTTTAGATGTTACATCTAAAGTACAATATTGAATTGCTGTGTAACATAACAATGCCGAGAGAGTTGAAAGAGGTTAAAATTGCACTTCAATACAACTAAAAATAGTTATTTACAAGATGGCCATGTAGAAAGGGACGTGTGAATGTGTAAGTATGACAAAAAACTAATCGAGTTAACTCGCTTGGCAATTAGGATTAGTGAACTTTGTCCTTGTGGTCACCTGAGAATGACGACCATGTCGAGAGGCCCGAACAAGACACTGGCCCCAAAACAACTCTACGGAGAGCTGCCTGGTGTGGAAATCAATGCCCAGTTCATCTCAGACATAGGAATAGTTGTTGAACCGAGACCAACCGTTAAAGAAGGCCTGACCTGCAACATCACAACCTGCGGGCAGTGGGGCCAATAGATCGTTGCCACGTCACAGGTCTCTCCACAGGTTGTGGCGTTGCAGGACAGTTTTGAGGCCTTTTATAAAGAAAGGTCTCGTCTGAACGCTCCAACTTATAAATGAAAACACAGAAGAAGAAGAAAATCTTGTATGTGTCAGTACATTTACAAAAGATATTTCAATGTATGTACCCCCTTTAATCAATCAGTTCACATTCTACTTCTAACAAGTAGCCACATACCACTCAATGCGTACAAACAAACTGAGTGCCCCTACTAGCTCAAGTGTTATCAACTCGCCATTGAAGAGGACACTGTGAAATATTTCCGTGAGCAAATACAAAGTTGTCTACCAGTGTTGTTGCTGTTGCCGCTCTAGTATAAATAAGAAGATCTTAGATTACATTGCCAATTGAAACTTCCTGCACTTACTATCACCTACAGTTCTCATCTCATAAGGGACATAACCCCAATGTGCTTTAGATGCACGATAGAACATTGTGGTAGATTCAAAAGGAGTGATACATACATTGTTCAAATCGCGTCTACATCGAAACAGAAATAGACACATACGCAATTGACTGGATTTTTGTAAAAGTAGAAATTAAAAAGAATAGACACAGGGGTCAAAATAGAGTACGTCAGAGCTTGCACAAAGAGACATTATCTTATCGTTTCATTATCAACATTGCATTATCTTATCGGTTCATTATCAACATTGCATTATCTTATCATTTCATTATCAACATTGCATTATCTTATCGGTTCATTATCAACATTGCATTATCTTATCATTTCATTATCAACATTGCATTATCTTATCGGTTCATTATCAACATTGCATTATCTTATCGGTTCATTATCAACATTGCATTATCTTATCGGTTCATTATCAACATTGCATTATCTTATCGTTTCATTATCAACATTGCATTATCTTATCATTTCATTATCAACATTGCATTATCTTATCGGTTCATTATCAACATTGCATTATCTTATCATTTCATTATCAACATTGCATTATCTTATCATTTCATTATCAACATTGCATTATCTTATCATTTCATTATCAACATTGCATTATCTTATCGGTTCATTATCAACATTGCATTATCTTATCGTTTCATTATCAACATTGCATTATCTTATCATTTCATTATCAACATTGCATTATCTTATCATTTCATTATCAACATTGCATTATCTTATCATTTCATTATCAACATTGCATTATCTTATCGGTTCATTATCAACATTGCATTATCTTATCGTTTCATTATCAACATTGCATTATCTTTTCGTTTCATTATCAACATTGCATTGTCTTATCGTTTCATTATCAACATTGCATTATCTTATCATTTCATTATCAACATTGCATTATCTTATCAGTTCATTATCAACATTGCATTATCTTATCATTTCATTATCAACATTGCATTATCTTATCGGTTCATTATCAACATTGCATTATCTTATCATTTCATTATCAACATTGCATTATCTTATCATTTCATTATCAACATTGCATTATCTTATCGGTTCATTATCAACATTGCATTATCTTATCGTTTCATTATCAACATTGCATTTTCTTTTCGTTTCATTATCAACATTGCATTGTCTTATCGTTTCATTATCAACATTGCATTATCTTATCATTTCATTATCAACATTGCATTATCTTATCATTTCATTATCAACATTGCATTATCTTATCATTTCATTATCAACATTGCATTATCTTATCGGTTCATTATCAACATTGCATTATCTTATCATTTCATTATCAACATTGCATTATCTTATCGTTTCATTATCAACATTGCATTATCTTATCATTTCATTATCAACATTGCATTATCTTATCATTTCATTATCAACATTGCATTATCTTATCGGTTCATTATCAACATTGCATTATCTTTTCGTTTCATTATCAACATTGCATTATCTTTTCGTTTCATTATCAACATTGCATTGTCTTATCATTTCATTATCAACATTGCATTATCTTTATGTTTCATTATCAACATTGCATTATCTTTTCGTTCATTATCAACATTGAATTGTTCAATACAAAATTCTTGTTTATTAATCATTTATTATTATAGAAACATTTACATGACAGAAAACATTGTCTGGTGCACACTGTATGGCCTCCATCAGTCGCGAAACGACTATAGATCATCTCATGGTGCACATAGTTACTGACAATGACAATAGACTTTCTAAACAAAAACACTTCATCTAGCACTAATGTGTATTCAGTCAGGCCACAGCAATGTGCTGTGGTGTTGGGTTGGACAACAAAAACGTCACATGGTTATATGCTTTAACCATTACATTAGATCAATGTTTTCCATTGTCTTCTCATAAACCAGATGTGGCGAAGTCAGAGAAGGTTTTACTAGCGAGAACCCTGACTCTGCTGAGACCCATTCATAATTGTATCCTATTGGCGTCGCTTGACAACCGGCCTCAAGGTTTTAAATCAATGGGAGCAGGCCTGATGAACGGTTGATGATGCAGTTATTGTTTGCTTCCTCGACAGAGTGTCATCAAGAGAAGATTAGCCGACCATTTTGTGCTAGACATACGATCACATGAGCGTGTGTCAATGCCATTCTAACCAAAAAAAAAAAAAAAGTGATCACAAGTTGTTTTTTTACTAAACGTTTTCTGTGTTAAAGAGCACGCAGCCATTCCATAGTCTTCTTTAAAATAACGGAGAATATGTCATTGAAATATACAAAGGTGTGATGATTGTATTGTAGCCCTAACCCTAACAACAATATATATATTATAAGAGGATTAGTATTCGAGCTTTCGACAAAGTGTAGGGGGGCCTCCACTTACTTTGTGCTCTTAGAAGTGAGTCTAGTTTTCATATGGACAGGCAGAATGATGTTTGAAGATGGAGGCAGGGCTATCAGACAGATGATGTTTGAAGACGAAAGCATGGCTAGCAGTCAGAATGATGTTTGAAGAAAAAAGCATGGCTAGCAGACAGATGATGTTTGAAGATGAAAGCAGGGCTAGCAGACAGATGATGTTTGAAGATGAAAGCAGGGCTAGCAGACAGATGATGTTTAAAGATGAAAGCATGGCTAGCAGACAGATGATGTTTGAAGATGAAAGCATGGCTAGCAGACAGATGATGTTTGAAGATGAAAGCATGGCTAGCAGACAGATGATGTTTCAAGATGAAAGCAGGGCTAGCAGACAGATGATGTTTGAAGATGAAAGCAGGGCTAGCAGGCAGAATGATGTTTGAAGATGAAAGCATGGCTAGCAGACAGATGATGTTTAAAGATGAAAGCATGGCTAGCAGACAGATGATGTTTAAAGATGAAATCATGGCTAGCAGACAGATGATGTTTGAAGATGAAAGCATTTCTAGCAGACAGATGATGTTTGAAGATGAAAGCAGGGCTAGCAGGATGTTGAATAAAGAAATGAATATTGTGTTTTGTTTCAAACAATAAACTGTTGTGTATCTGGACCGTGCTTGTGCTACCACTAGAAGTACTTCTCTACAGATTTTACAAAAGCCGCTGCAATTAAAAAACAAAACTTAAGCAACAAGATAAGATTTTATTACATATGCGTGAAAAGAATATTTTAAAAAGTTAACTACCGGTATATAGAAAATAAACAATTCAGACACTGAAACTCTTACAGCATGGCATTAAGTGGCCAAATAAAACAACAATCATGTATTGTTTGTTAAATTCACCAACAAGTATGTAGAAAACGGAATTAACTTCTCAAGGACCGGCCGTTACACAGTGCAAAAGTAACTGATGAAATATTTCTTCCCTGGTGAAACTGTGTGACCTTTAGTTGACAACGTCGCTGAATAAATAGATGTACAGCTTGATAGAATACATCTGTATGTGCTATCAAGTCATCTACTCTTGAGGTTCGTCATCAGATCACGTGACTTACGATCGAATGCTCATTGAATTATAGCTTTTCCTTACGGTATAGAGTGAGCTTATTGGTCAATATCAAGGAGGTTATATTTAGATGGAGATGGCGGTTGCTATCAAATGTTCATTATCGGTTGAAGCCAGTGGGCGGATCCTATTCGCCATATTGGTTTACTCAAAACATTCCATCCGTTTTCATTGCGATATCAGTTTTCTAATTGTCGTAACGACTCAAATTAGCCTCGTATTTTGTCATCATGTTTTTTTCTAAACTCCTCTAAGGCCCAAGTTCATATCTGGTGGTCTAGATATTCCAATGGATCAATTACAAAGCGCTGTAGAGCATGTAAAGTGATTTATACGATCACCTGATCGAGGCCTACAAAAACGAAATATAATGATTACATCGAAATTAAGCACTATTGTGAGCTGAAAAAAAGCACAAAAATTATTTGCAAGAGGTTTGTTATATTTTTGATACTTTTTACCGCACTGAAATCACCACAAAATTGATAAAATTGAAGTGAAAAGAGTACTACTACCTACTACTAATAATAATGTTACAGTAATACTAACTAATCTTTCCCTAATTAAACTCTGGCCTACTTCTAAAATGCACTTTTACCAAAATTTATATAAATAATTAAATGGCACTAACATTAACTAAAGTTTAGTCTTTAGTGACTAAAAACCAAACTAACCGATGAAGCGATATCCCGTTTTCTGGTCGTCGTTGCGTACAACCGTATGCCGAACAAGAAGGCATTTGTAATGTTTATTTTATTCTATACACTGTGTTTTTAACGTTTTATAAGATATTGTACAATGTACAGATATTTAAATAATGTCGTGAAATATTGTCGAACAAATTTCTAAAAAAAAAATAGACTACACGTTTTCTATATCGAAGAATACAGCTACTAGATGTCTCTTCTGAGTAATGCATTTCTAATATAGGCTTCCAGCCTTACCAGGTGGTTAGTTGTTGTCCGCCCCTGCCGGAATCCACACTGGTAGTTGGAGATCACTTTATTCCTCTCCAGGTACCAGACCAGCCTACTGTTAATCATTCTTTCCATGGTTTTGCAGATGCAGCTTGTTAGTGCTATTGGTCGATAGTTAGCTGGGTCAGAGTCGTCTCTTCCCGGTTTAGGTATCGGTATAACTGTGGCTTTCCTCCAGCTGTTTGGGAAAGCGCCTGTTTGCCACACACAGTTATAGACCCCTAGCAGGACTGCCAATGAGGGTTCGGGAAGGTGCTTGAGGAACTGGTCATGGATTTCATCTTCTCCAGGCCGTGTGTCATGTGACTTGTCCAAGCGATTCCCTCAGTTCATCAAGCGAGAACGGTTTGTTGTAGTCTTCATTGTTCTCTGACCTGAAATCAATGGGGTGTCTTTCCTCCCTGGTTTTGACTTTTTGGAACTCTGGCGTGTAGTGTGCAGTGGATGACTTTTCTGCTATTGAGGATGCAATGCAGTCAGCTATTTCTCTGGGGGACGTGACAGTTCGTCCTTAGGTTTTCAGATGCCCTATTGCATTTGATTCTTTCCCTTTGATTCGCTTTACTGCCTTCCAGACCGCTCTAGCAGAAGTTTTGGCATCCAGACTGCCGACAAAACTTCTCCAGGAATTCCTTTTGGCTGACCGTATGGTTTGTCTAGCCTTTGCTCTAGCTATCCTGAATAGCTTTAGGTTTTCCTGGGAAGGCTTTTTTATAAATGCAGCCAGTCGTTTTTTCCTATCGCCAATAGCACTTTTGCAAGCTGTATCAAACCATGGTTTGCTAGGCCGTTTTGGATTTGCGGAGGTTAGGGGGACAACTTTCCTGGCTATACTTAGTAGCTTGCTAGCAAAGGTATCAGCTGGGTTCTGCTCATCGAGGATATTTTCTGTGATATCCTCGGAGCATCTTTTTTGGAATTGTTCCCAATCGGCCTTATTCAGTTTCCACCGCTGAGGTCGTCCCAATGAGGGGAGATTGTTAGTAATGATGATTGGGAAGTGATCACTTCCCAGTATATCATTGCTAACTGACCATTTAAAGTCGTCCAAAAGTCCAGGGACGCATACGGTGAGGTCAATGCATGTGAGAGATCCAGTTCCTGGGTGCAAGTAGGTCGGTGATGCATCTTTAAGTATGCATAAATCATGTTGGAGGAAGATATCCTCCAGCATACGACCTCTTGTGTCGGTATTGTTGGATCCCCACATGGTGTTATGGGCATTGAAATCCCCAAGGGTTATATAAGGCCGGGGGAGTTGTTTCAATAGGTCCTCCATGTCTGTTGGGTTTAATGGAGCGCCTGGTGGTAGATACAGGCTCCAGCAAGTGATAACCTTGTGAAGGATTATCCTAGCTGCTACGGCATGTAGTGTGGTCTGTAGTTCTACCCTCTCATGGGGGATGCTGTCCATCACAAGAATACAGACTCCACCTGATGCTCTCAGTGCATCCTCAACATTCTTGCTGTAAGCACTGTAGCTTCGGAAACTGATGCTATCTTTCAGAAATGTTTCCTGTAAGCAGACAGATACAGGAGTCTCAGAGTCCATCAGTAGCTGCATTTCCTCATAATTGGCATTGAGGCCTCTACAATTCCACTGTACAATTCTGGAATCCATGGCTTTTTCTATATGACCTACTTGGAGCTTTTTGGCTTTGGGAGGCCCCCGGAAGGGTTTCCAGTGACCTTGGTATTTTTATTCTTGGGTTTGGATGGAGAGGAGGACAACCCCCTTTTGTGGGAAGTCTTTCTCTCTGGAGAGGGGAGATCCCTCTGGTTAGAGCGGAGGTTATTTCCTCCTCTCTCACCTCGGGCATCATTTCCGCTTTGATTTCTCCCCTTAGGGAGTCGTCAACCTCTAATTCGGTAGAGGTTGGGGTGTCTGGCTGGGTTCTCTGAGGAGAACCTGTGTCAGACATGATGTCTCCAGCTTCTCCCGGAGTGTTGGTTTTGACATGCTGCTCTCATTAGCGAACACAGAAAACTTGTTCTTTAGCATGACAACAGGGCTTTCTTGTTTCTTCGGAGGTGTGTTCTTTGGCGGTGTTTTCTTCTGAGTTGGAGGTGGAGGGGTCAATGTGTCAGTCTGTGTGGCTATGGATCTTCCTATCTTAGCAACAGCCTGGGCGTAGGTCTTTGTCAAGCCGAATTGGCCCTTGGGTAGGGCCAATACAGCCGATTTGGCCTGGCTGAAGGTACATCCATTTCTTGCCTTGTACTCCTGCACGGCAACCTCCTGTTTCCACACAGGGCAGTCCTTGGAGTAGGCTGAGTGGCCAGCGTGACAGTTTGGGCATTTGAACTGAGCTGTGCAGCCCTTGTCCTCATGACCCTCTCCAGCACATCTGGCACACACAGTGTTCCTCTTGCAGACTGCCGCGCCGTGTCCATAACCCTGGCACTTGAAGCACCTCATGGGGTTAGGTATGTAGGGCCTCACTGGAACTCGTAGGTATCCTGCCTTCACATACTCTGGCGGTGTCCTAGTTCCGAATGTGAGGATAATAGTGGCGGTTTTGACCTCCCCACCATCCCTGCGCCTGGTAATGCGCCGGGCATGGGTGACTCCTTCAATGTTCTCCACTATTTCCTTCTCGGAACATTCCAGTAGGTCCCTAGAGCTGATTACACCTCTGCAGGTGTTCAGACTCTTGTGTGGCATGACTTCCACTTGGAGATCACAGAGTCTTCTGTATCTTAAAAGCCCATCAGAGTGTGTCTTGCTATCTACTTCTACAAGAAGTTCCATTGATTTGTGTAGCTTAGACACACTCTTGGGCTCTCCCACTACTGACTTGAGTCCCTTATAGATAAGGAAAGGGCACAGCTTTGTCAGGCTTTTCCCCTCCTCTGTGCACCTGACCACCAAAAATGATGGCCAGGTAGTACAGCTTTTTGTGGCCTCCTTTTTTTTGCCTCAATACGGCGTCTCTTGCCCAGACTTAAATCTGGGGCAAGTAGTTTATTGGGGGTTTTTTTTGTCCATATATATTCTTGTTAGTTCGGCACCTGTGCTCCCCACCCGCCATCGAGTCCAACAAGGGGACGGGCCATTCGGAAGTCCAGAATGAGCCCGCCAGGGCTACACAGGTGCTATACTCAGTCAGCTGCTGCATCGGACATGTGTCCGATACAGCAGCTCCCTGATTAGCCCTCCAGCCACCGCCCTCTGGTAGCTCGGCATGACCAGCCGGTTTACCCAGAGCGGGCCATCTGGGCCTCAGGGAACTTGGAGCCAAAGTATTGTGTTGTGGTGGTTTTTCCTCAGATAGCCACCACTCAAACACCAGGATCTCTTTATCCCCCTTACCCGTCGCAGTCCACGGACTGGTCTAGGACGTAGTGAGATTTTAGAGATAAGGAGACAGAGTGATGATTTATGAAAGCAGACTGAGGAAAAGAGGAGGCAGACACAATGATAGAAAAGAAGTAGGGCACTTTTGAGCTCCAAAAGGGCTAAGAAAATATTATGGTTGAAGCCTTCTCCGACGACTTTATCTTCTATTTTATAAATTACAGACTTTATTTTAAAATGTGGTTCAATTAAAGAATGAACACTTTAAAGCTCGGATCAGTCCTAGATACTATTCGTTTCAAAAAGAGTTACACCGTTCATAGCACTTACAGGCAGCAGAAAAAAAAAACAATAAAGATTTTTATTACAACTATTATTTAATTATATTATTAGTATATATTTGCGGAACCTTGTGGTACTGACGAGAGGTTCCATTTCTGTTAAAACATGACATACTATAAAACTGCATGTCTATCAATCTTTGTTTTTGTGAGATGAAAGATGATAATAAGAGGTGCCCCCCCCCCCCCGGAAACGCTTAAAAGGAAATGCTTAGGCACCAACTTGCTTTAAATAACATAGAAGAGATTACGTGGCAGCAGGCAGAATCCCAATGAGACAGCTGGAGATATCTTACACATCTGAGACCCAAAGAAAATCCACAGACGTGGACGGCGAAAAGAGAACCTAAATCGACCATCGGCGGACAACTGTTAAGTCTGCGCTGAATGTGTCATAATATGTAGGTTGCAGCTGGGTCTGCGTAGCCATGTGAAATAGTGCACTCCTCATT
This sequence comes from Biomphalaria sudanica, assembly GCA_036873155.1. NCBI lineage: Eukaryota > Metazoa > Mollusca > Gastropoda > Planorbidae > Biomphalaria > Biomphalaria sudanica. Next base: position 147,345 of record JAZGLO010003910.1, on the reverse strand, counting down.
TATCTTCGGACTCGAAGAAAAGCCTTATTATTACAGTTATAGACTGTCAATACTGAAATGAATGTTTAAAAAATGCAATAAGTTATTCGACAGCTCAGACTGGTAATCTAGTTTAATTGTGTAGCCATTGATTAAACGGTTTAGCACAAATTAACATCCCGTTATGTAGGTGAGACTGCGTGAGCAGACCACAATAGTTTACTGAATACACAAAAAAATGGCCGAATCAATGCACCGAACGGAGATACTAATAGAGAGATAGGAACGTATAAAATAGTTTTGCCTGGAACGTTCTTTGGTGCCTCAAAGAAAAAACAAAACAGTACGATTTCACCAAACAGGATATGTAAAGAGATAAGAGGCCCATTTTACCAAACAGGATATGTAAAGAGATAAGAGGCCCATTTCACCAAACAGGATATGTAACAGATCTTTGATTGTAAAGATCTTCCACAACAATGACCGACGACCTTTGAAGCTACTAACACCAGGCGGGGCTGCAAGCCATGCGGGTATTGATCACTCAGGTTTACCCTTTAATTATTGTCGGTTCATTAGTGCAGTTGATTCAGAGTGGGTCATTTATTATTTGATTAGTTGTGAACAAGACACCTTGTATTGCGATCAGCATGTCAAGCACAAGACAATAAGGCAAGGACAAACTCATTGATCTAAACATTACATTTCTATGTTCACAGTAAAGGTTTGGGTTGCATTGGTCAGTGTCTACACCAAACATTATTAACCAAAGTCTGTTACTCTCGCCACCACACCCCCTTGGCTGAAGGTCACTGGAACCAAACTGATGTTAGGAAAAGGTGCAATGGCACGAATTTCCAAAAAAAAAAATTAAAAAATTAAAAAAAAATGCGTAAATAAAAATGGGGAGACCCAATACATTTGTAGAACTTTAAATTTGGCAAAAAATTCCATGTAAGTTTCCATGTAAGTATTGTCGTTATACTTGACAGCTTTGGCGACACTGAAAGTCTACACTTGCAACAATGTTTTATCCATAGAATGTTGACATGTTGATGTTCAGACTAACGAAACAAATCCGACTCTCTTCTCTACTCACTCCATAACGATCATTTGTGCTACATGGTGACCCGTCAAAATAGCGCGGACAAAATATCGCCGACAAAATATCGCGAAATTTCCCGACAAAATAGCGCGGACTTATTAATGATGTATATAAAGGTACCGGATTATTAGTAATTAAATGTCCTGCGCATCATTTTTGTTGATGTCTCTATCTTTTCAATATTAATAGATCTGAATTTATGCCATATTTGCAGAGAACGAGAGTTCTTTAAATTTTATATCATTCCTTTTTTTTTTCACCTTTGATTTAAAATGCCTAACAATATTGTCAATGTACGGAATCAAACCAGTGAGGGAATGTCTACGTGACATTGCCTTCAATTGAACTTTGTGAAAGTGTGTGTGTGTGTGTGTGTGTGTGTAACAAGTATCTTTGCGTGTTTTCGAAGTACACTTTTATAATGCAAATAAATGCTATATTTTGAAATTATTCATTTTACCTTATTATAATTTTTCCTTATTTATGTTTTAAGATATCTAAAGTGTGTCCTGCAAAATGACTGAAAAATTATGATAACATTAAAACAAAACAAAAATATTGGCTCTATTCATACTTTACGATATCTAAAGTATTTCTTTCAAAATGACTAAAATATAAATAAATAAAAAAATAATTTCTGCGCTATATAGTCGGAGCTTTTTGTCCGCGCTATTTTGACGGGGTACCGTGCTACTAAGAAACTATCAGTGGCACTTCTTTATCGATGGTACGTAATGGTGAGGGGAGAAAAATGTATTGTATATATTCTTTTTTGAGAGAAACACAATGAGAGTATATGCAGCTGGACAGAGCACTTCTATGGTTTGTTCACTATCAACTAACAGTCACACTATTTACTTCCTCTTCATGGAAATGTCTACTTCAGGTTTCTAAAAAAATGATATGAAGATGCCGAGACTTTAAAAATCTGATCAAATGATAAACAAATTTAATCTTTTGTTATGTCCAGACGAGAACATAATAATAGATTTCTTTGGAACTTTCAAGGGAGACTACTACTCACAAAAAATAGGCTTATTGAACGAATGTCATTATTATTATTTGAATTTTGGGCAATGTTACAAACAAAAAGTTTTATGATTAAACACATGAACATATTAATTTTAGTCCATTCATTTCATATTTTAATCAAATTAACATTCAAATTTGTTTTTCTAAAGCATTTTTCATACGTTTGTTCACTAAAGCTGCGAAACCGTGTTGAGATATATTCATTCATGAATCGCGTACTAAAAACTGTCACGCATGTGTAAAGCAAAGCCTTCTCATAGCGCAGAATGAACTCTCCAAGCCAATATTTAACTCTAGATTAGTCTAGATCTAGATCTATGTCTAACTCATGATCTACTTTATACTTTAACACATGAACATACAAAATTAAGTCTATTCCATAGACATAAATAAATATAGACTGGCCGAGGGAAGTAACTTCATGTAACTTGAAAACATGTATATCTATTGTATTCGGATTTCCGAATTATGAAAAATTGCATGATCTTCATTCTTAGAGATTAAAGAAAACTACACTGCCTCCTTATTTACAATATATATATATAGGTGTGTTGCTGAAATGGACATGAATACTTAACTTTTATACTGCTCATAAATGCTGTATAATAAGTACACAAATTGCAAGTCACAAATTTTCGTTTCATAAAACTCTTTAATTGGCCAGTCTATATTTATTTATGTCTATGGTCTATTCATTTCATTTTTAATCAAACATATGTAGGCCTACATGCAAATGTTTTTATCTGAAAAAATGGATTTAGGTCGATTAGCTATTTTGATAGCTTCATTCATGCTATTTTTACATTCACGCATTCTTATAACTTATAACATTATTATTTCGTTTAATTGATTACAAAACACTCTCAGTGACTGTCGTGAATTTGCTTATTTGATATATCGACAGTGATACGCAAATTAAGACTCACGGGCCGCGGGTAATATATGTCTAGTCTATGCATAAGATAGGAGGCCCTGTCATTGACATGTGATAAGAATGTGGTTGCTTGTGTTTAGGAAAACGTAAGATCGATAATCATCACTAAAGACCATTAATAAATCAAGAGTCCAGAAAATGTATTCTAACAAATTTTAATATCTTCTTTTTCTAGCCCATGGTTCCAGTTTCCCAGCCCCAAATTTTCAAAACAGAAGGACCTATACCCGTTCTATAACAACATTTAAGTCATACATGATGACGTTCGTGGATCAGATACTCGCCTGACGACAGAGGAAAAGATTACTTTTGACAAACTATTTACATTTCACACAATTTCAGAGAAACGTAGTTCAACACCCACTGGAATCTATTTCAAACTCAGTGGAGAAAAAATTGGAAATATTTTATTTTGATCAAAATAAGTTAAATGTACATTTTGCAAAAACTAATCTTTGGTTTTCTAAGACTTCATTAAAATAAAATGAAAAAAAAAATGTTGGCATCGCTTTTTTATTACCAGCTTGGAACCAAATACATTTTTTCCTGGCGGGGATTAGAAATGAAGAAAAAAAGGTCAGAATGATTGGTCTAAACATTCATATATATTATATATACGTTGATAACTATTGTAAGAGAAAAAAATAGGGAAGAGAAGGGAGAATGGGGTTGGGGATTATTGACAAAACAATAATATAAGATCAATCTGACATTATTATTTCTCCCACGCAGTGTACAACAGAGACGAGACTGGAGATCTCTTTATAGTATTTAACCTTTCGTATCTTCTGCTCAGACATGTGAACCCAATCTCCTATTCCATCGCAATCTGAGAGTGGGGGATGACACAACACATTAATATATCTACGTCTACTCCAGCGACTCAGCAAGTTTCAACATCTGCAAGTACTCGTCCGTAACTTTGGGCTGACAAAGGACGCACATGACCTGCTGCAAATATACATGTTAAATTGTGTGCTATTATAGTACGCATGTCTCTGAAGTTTAGGCCCGACCTGATTTTAGTGTTTTTACTGCCCGCCATTTTTTAAAATTAATTTAACAGATAGATGTTTAGCCAGCGAGACTGTTGTGTTTGTTACAATTGCCTTTCTCCTTGTTATAAACTGTTGGTATAAGCAACATTAGAACGATAAGAGACCTAGATCACATCATACTGGAACTACAGAGTTTTCAAATATAAACGAAACATTTCTACAGAATTTCTTTGTCTGACCGCACACACACATAAATATACTAGATCAAGAAACAAAAAACCATTTCAAATGTTGCTAGATATGCAGATCTTTTATTAATTAAAAAAATATTTTGGTTTGAACTAGAACTTCAAAATTTATGAAATATTCATCTCTTTTTGTTACTATTCAGAAATGACAAAACTCTGGTTCTCTGTATATATAGGGGATACAGACTTAGAAGACAATCGCTTTGAGAAAGGCGTGACGGATGAATGAAGGCAATGAATGATTTTTTGTTGAAGCTCAAAGTTGAACGTGCTCCAGTACACAAGACAGAGCTGCCCTGTCATGGGCAGGAGACTCAAAATGTCTATTTTCAGATCATCCATCAAAAGAGAAAGAAAACATTTGAAACTCACAGTTCCGACACTTTTTGTTGGAATCATGAAACATTGCATTATTTAGCACCCAGAAATAATAAGGATAAATCCGCAGACTGCATGTAGGTAAAAAGAAATTACTTGTCACCTAAAAAGCTGATAAACTGTGCGGGACATTGAATGTTTGTACAAATCTCAGATATGAAAACTTTTAACGGATGTAACGACTACGATGTGCATGCAAGAAGTGAAAGAAGCCTAGGAATGTTTTCATTTGTTTTTCTTATATAGGAAATCTTTTCTGACCAAATATCTTTTCAAGTAGCTTTGAACACTACAATATTATCTTCTTTTAAGAACGTAACAAGGTTAAATAAATTATTAATATAATAAATTATGGCTTTTATATAGCACTACTTTCATGCTTATAGCATGCTCAGAGCGCTTTGGTCCAATCTAATTTGTGGACCAGTGGGGGGAGGGGGTATCTAGAAGGTTTTTCCGTGCTGCCTTCAGTAAACACAACTCTGCACGAGTCAGGTGTCGAACCTCGAGCTCCCTTCACAGGTAGCCAAGCCAAGTTCAAGCGCACTTAGCCTCTCGACCACGCTTCGCTACAAAGTATCGGCCCCCGAAGTGGTCCACCGAGGCAGACAAAAAAGACAGCTTTCAATATTTTCAGCCAGACTATCAGAAGCTATGAACTATTAACACATGTACGTATTGTCAAGTTTTTGCTGATATCATTCTATTGTCAGGCCGTATGACGACATGATACCACAAGATAGGGTTCAATGTGAACCTGGCTTAGGTGATCTTATTGAATGATAATCTAATTGATCGTTTCTATAGGGCCAACCTCTCATTCAAGTCCTATAGAAAAATAAAAGACTTGCCTTTCGTGAAACTTTGAAATTGGTGTAATATATTGCACTGCACAGCTTATTAAATTATGTTTTAAATTATACTAAACTTATATACATACTAAATACTTTCACTTTCAAAACAAAAGTAAACATTTTATTTAAAATGTAAGTAGCTAATAGAACAAAACACACGAAATATAGTAATACAACTATTTTGTAAACATTTTAATAGAAAACAACAAAACGTTTACACAAATATACACGAAAATGACCTCCCTTGGTAATACAGATGTAAAAATGGAGTTGTTTTTTTTTTAATAATTGCTTTCATATTTAATTTAAAAAAAATAAAAGTTTCACTTTCAAATAAGAAAAAGAAGTAGCCGTTGCATCAGAACTTTAAAAGGTCTCAAATATCATGATGTCGAATTTTCCATATCTTTTGTAGTTTCTGTGGTCTAAACGGGACGGATGGACAGACAGACCACACAAGACTAATCGTTGAATAGTAATTTTATAAGAGGGTTTTGTCGTAGTGGTCGGACCAGAATTGTTTCTAGTTTATACTTTTTCAGTAGGATCAAAAAGTACAGGCCCTCGAGTAAATCAAACCTTAGAATCTAATGTAGCCCTGTTTAATTTAATCAAGGGACTAGCTAACCAATAGGTCAACATTGATGTAGCAATAATCTTCTTACGATTAGACCTGGATGTGTAACATATTGCTTTGATTTAGTGCTGTTGGGATGGACTTACAATCAACCTGCTACATAACATTGGAGAGAGAGAGAGAGAGAGAGAGAGAGAGAGAGAGAGAGAGAGAGAGAGAGAGAGAGAGAGAGATGAAGAGAGAGGGTAAGAGAGGGTCAGAAAGACGGAACAAGAAGAAATAGAAGGGAGACGATGTGAGATCGTGAGCAGGAAAAACGGAAATGGTGTAGAGTGAAAGGAGAGAAAGTGAGAGGGGGGAGAGAGAGAAGGAGAAAAGAGCCAGAGAAGAAAGTGAGAGGGGGGAGAGAGAGAAGGGGAAAAGAGACAGAGAAGAAAGTGAGAGGGGGAGAGAGAGAAGGGGAAAAGAGACAGAGAAGAAAGTGAGAGGGGGAGAGAGAGAAGGGGAAAAGAGCCAGAGAAGAAAGTGAGAGGGGGAGAGAGAGAAGGGGAAAAGAGCCAGAGAAGAAAGTGAGAGGGGGAGAGAGAGAAGGGGAAAAGAGCCAGAGAAGAAAGTGAGAGGGGGGAGAGAGAGAAGGGGAAAAGAGCCAGAAAAGAAAGTGAGAGGGGGGAGAGAGAGAAGGGGAAAAGAGCCAGAAAAGAAAGTGAGAGGGGGGAGAGAGGGGGGAGAGAGAGAGAAGGGGAAAAGAGCCAGAGAAGAAAGTGAGAGGGGGGAGAGAGAGAAGGGGAAAAGAGCCAGAGAAGAAAGTGAGAGGGGGGAGAGAGAGAAGGGGAAAAGAGCCAGAAAAGAAAGTGAGAGGGGGGAGAGAGAGAAGGAGAAAAGAGCCAGAGAAGAAAGTGAGAGGGGGGAGAGAGAGAGAAGGGAAAAGAGCCAGAGAAGAAAGTGAGAGGGGGAGAGAGAGAAGGGGAAAAGAGCCAGAGAAGAAAGTGAGAGGGGGGAGAGAGAGAAGGGGAAAAGAGCCAGAGAAGAAAGTGAGAGGGAGAGAGAGAGAGAGAAGGGGAAAAGAGCCAGAGAAGAAAGTGAGAGGGAGAGAGAGAGAGAGAAGGGGAAAAGAGCCAGAGAAGAAAGTGAGAGGGGGAGAGAGAGAGAGAAGGGGAAAAGAGCCAGAGAAGAAAGTGAGAGGGGGGAGAGAGAGAAGGGGAAAAGAGCCAGAGAAGAAAGTGAGAGGGGGAGAGAGAGAAGGGGAAAAGAGCCAGAGAAGAAAGTGAGAGGGGGAGAGAGAGAGAGAAGGGGAAAAGAGCCAGAGAAGAAAGTGAGAGGGGGGAGAGAGAGAAGGGGAAAAGAGCCAGAGAAGAAAGTGAGAGGGGGGAGAGAGAGAAGGGGAAAAGAGCCAGAGAAGAAAGTGAGAGGGGGGAGAGAGAGAAGGGGAAAAGAGCCAGAAAAGAAAGTGAGAGGGGGGAGAGAGAGAAGGAGAAAAGAGCCAGAGAAGAAAGTGAGAGGGGGGAGAGAGAGAAGGGGAAAAGAGCCAGAGAAGAAAGTGAGAGGGGGAGAGAGAGAAGGGGAAAAGAGCCAGAGAAGAAAGTGAGAGGGGGAGAGAGAGAAGGGGAAAAGAGCCAGAGAAGAAAGTGAGAGGGGGAGAGAGAGAGAAGGGGAAAAGAGCCAGAGAAGAAAGTGAGAGGGGGAGAGAGAAAGAAGGGGAAAAGAGCCAGAGAAGAAAGTGAGAGGGGGAGAGAGAGAGAAGGGGAAAAGAGCCAGAGAAGAAAGTGAGAAGGGGGAGAGAGAGAAGGGGAAAAGAGCCAGAGAAGAAAGTGAGAGGGGGAGAGAGAGAAGGGGAAAAGAGCCAGAGAAGAAAGTGAGAGGGGGAGAGAGAGAAGGGGAAAAGAGCCAGAGAAGAAAGTGAGAGGGGGAGAGAGAGAGAGAAGGGGAAAAGAGACAGAGAAGAAAGTGAGAGGGGGAGAGAGAGAAGGGGAAAAGAGCCAGAGAAGAAAGTGAGAGGGGGAGAGAGAGAAGGGGAAAAGAGCCAGAGAAGAAAGTGAGAGGGGGAGAGAGAGAGAGAAGGGGAAAAGAGCCAGAGAAGAAAGTGAGAGGGGGAGAGAGAAGGGGAAAAGAGCCAGAGAAGAAAGTGAGAGGGGGAGAGAGAGAAGGGGAAAAGAGCCAGAGAAGATAGTGAGAGGGGGAGAGAGAGAAGGGGAAAAGAGCCAGAGAAGAAAGTGAGAGGGGGAGAGAGAGAAGGGGAAAAGAGCCAGAGAAGAAAGTGAGAGGGGGAGAGAGAGAAGGGGAAAAGAGCCAGAGAAGAAAGTGAGAGGGGGAGAGAGAGAGAGAAGGGGAAAAGAGCCAGAGAAGAAAGTGAGAGGGGGAGAGAGAGAGAGAGAAGGGGAAAAGAGCCAGAGAAGAGAGGGGGAGAGAGAGAGAGAAGGGGAAAAGAGCCAGAGAAGAAAGTGAGAGGGGGGAGAGAGAGAAGGGGAAAAGAGCCAGAGAAGAAAGTGAGAGGGGGGAGAGAGAGAAGGGGAAAAGAGCCAGAGAAGAAAGTGAGAGGGGGGAGAGAGAGAAGGGGAAAAGAGCCAGAGAAGAAAGTGAGAGGGGGGAGAGAGAGAAGGGGAAAAGAGCCAGAGAAGAAAGTGAGAGGGGGAGAGAGAGAGAGAAGGGGAAAAGAGCCAGAAAAGAAAGTGAGAGGGGGAGAGAGAGAAGGGGAAAAGAGCCAGAGAAGAAAGTGAGAGGGGGAGAGAGAGAAGGGGAAAAGAGCCAGAGAAGAAATTGAGAGGGGGAGAGAGTGAGAGAAGGGGAAAAGAGCCAGAGAAGAAACGTCAGAACTAAAAGAAAACAAAAACATTGCTTTAACTTCATTAAAATCCACCTCCACTTGTATGTGTGAACAACACAGTGCTGCTAGGTGTTCACTAAGTTTTGTTCTTTAGTAGATCTAGTGGCAACAATTAAATAGTTAGTACCATGCTGCATAATATTGATTGCTCTCATCTACAAGAATCAATCAGTGACCGCTAACAATTTTGTCTTCAGTTAAGAAGCCTAGAGACAAAATTGTGAACAACAATCGCAAATGATCGAAATAGTACAATGTCAGTAATTGATTGTTTTGTACCCTAAGATCACTAGTAGTGAGCAGTGTATCTCCAGTTTGTATCTTACTCTAAAACATGATGCTTCTCCATATCCAGCTGTGGGACATTGGTCTGTTTTACTCCACTAAGCCTGATAGCTTTAAAGTAGGTCACTCACCTGGTATCTGGCATTTAACCAATTGTTCTGTCTACTGTTTCATATTGCATTACATATGCCAAAATATTTTACAGTTGATGTGTTATTTTAAGTGATAATTGTAAGTATTAGTTACATCCTTCAGCACTAGCTAGCTCAACTGAGGATGAGGATTGCCGAAACAAGAAAACAAAAAAAAAAAGGTAGTTCATTGAAAACAGATTGTATAGTGGTGTCTTGTTTTACAACTGCTCATTAGGTTTAGTGGTTACAAAACAAGGTCATCATTAAGTTTTAGTTCGGGAACATTGATAGTGAAAAAGAAAAATAACATGCTAAATGCAAAACGTTTCTCAGAGGAGAGTTACATCCTTCAGCAGACGACATTTTCATAAATTAGCATTGGTGCTTAGTCAAGTAAAAAGAGACCCATCAATTTACATCTTTGAACTGTTCCAGAATTTATTTCTGTTAAAGATCTTACAACTGTTCTAGATTTTATTGCAGAAGTCAACAAAAAGGACACAAATCATGTGATACTAATACATTCTTTTGAGTTACATTTTCTACTAACAAAGCCTCAACTAAGTTAAGGTGTAGTGATAGAAGAAACAAACGAAATATGAAGCATACAATTGGTCAAACTGCAAGACCAACAATCACCGAGATTTTCATGAAAACATAATACCAATGTATAGCCAAATTTGCAAAGTTTTAAAAGTTGTAGCATAAACATTATTTAGAATAACTATCCCATATATTTATAATAAGGCTTTATAATGAGATGAAAATAATGGGATAGTAAAAAAGAGATTTAAAGGAAGATCATTATCTCTTGGGTGATTAGACTGTCACGTGATTTTTGTGTGTCCTATTTATTACTTTTGTGTGTGACTTGTTATAATCAAAGTGAGAAAACAAAACAACACTGTTATCAAGTTTTTATTTCCATTATCTGGAACAATATCTTATCGAAAATCTCTCCAACCCAAATGTTTTTCCGTCGCTCATTACACAGTTTTCTTAACATTTTTGTAAACGACAGACAGTTATTCACTATTTCGTTTTAGTCTAGTCTATTTCATTTGCAATGATTCCAGCAGCGATTCCAGCATGTGGTCATTATCCAGAGTGACATCTTTGGCCCGTCTTGGATTAATGTATAGCATCCATTCATGTACTTGGCTATTGATTTCTTATCAACAACAAACATTCCACTTTGAAGCTCGAATTAGTTTCGGGTGACAGTCGCTTTCCGTCTTCTGATTGGTCAAACTGGAAGGTCAATGCCATAAGCAGAAAAAAAAGGCGACGACGGTTACGGGTAGGGGAGGGAGTGGATAATCTTGGGGCTAGATATTGGTGGTGGTTTCCGTTTAATGACCACCTCGTTTGACATCTAGTGCCTGGTCTGTCAGGGAGTGTGGCCGTAGCGTGAGTCTAGGAATGATTAATCCAGACCTGAACTAAAAAAATGGTTAGAAGAATTGGAAGCATTGGTCTAAGCATGTGAGCTTGTCATTTAGGATGGGATACACTGTAACGTAACGTAGCAAGTGGGGCATGTTGCTCTGTAACACTGTAACAAACGTCAGTGCACAAGAGGTGTTTGAAAGCGGGGCATGTTACAATGTTAACATTTTCACCGTGCAAAGAGTGGGACATGTTACACTACATAACTTCAGTGTACAAGCGATGTTTGCAAAGAGTTGGACATGTTACAATACATAACTTCAGTTTTAAAGTGGTGTTTTCAAAGAGTGGGACATGTTACACTACATAACTTCAGTGTACAAGCGATGTTTGCAAAGAGTTGGACATGTTACAATACATAACTTCAGTGTAAAAGTGGTGTTTTCAAAGAGTGGGCATGTTACAATACATAACTTCAGTGTACAAGCGATGTTTGCAAAGAGTTGGACATGTTACAATACATAACTTCAGTGTAAAAGTGGTGTTTTCAAAGAGTGGGCATGTTACAATACATAACTTCAGTGTACAAGCGATGTTTGCAAAAAGTGGGACATGTTACACTACATAAATTTAGTGTACAAGTGGGACATGTTACACTGGAGCAAAACTTCAGTGTACAAGTGGAATATGTTACAATGTAACATAACTTCAGTGTAGATCTGGGGCACGTTGCACTATAACATAACTTCACGTGCACGTTAGACATGTTACACTATAACATAACGTCAGTGTACAAGTGGTATTTGCAAGTGGGATATGATATACTATATCATAACACATGTCCACTATAACACAACTTCGCAGTGCAAGTGGGGCCAACACACAACAATGAAACTGAACAAAGGAAAATAATTTTTCGAAGCATAAACAGTTTAGAGACTTCTTCGTAGCCTTTATGGACTTTGAACGAGTACTCGGCCGAAATGGTTGGAGGGACGCAAGAGACAAAGGAATTGTTTTTAAAAAAAGAATTGAGAAAATGACAAGAGGAAACAGCGATTTGATTCTATAATTATTTATATCAAGTATTTGTTCAATATTTCTCTAGCTGCACAGATATTATTAATAGGAAATCATCGATCGAGCTTTTATCCCATTAAAAACCAAGCGGTAGTAATGAACTATTCCAGCACACAGAATGTTTAGTGGAGAACTTCGTATGGCGGGCCGGTTTTGTTGTTCTCATTTAACTTGTTTCTCACGAGAAGCTTCTACATCCTCCATTCCTCTAGACCATCCTTGGAACCAAGCTCTCTTCTTTCTCTTATTTTATCTCTTCCGCGGATTTATGTATTCTTAAAGCCATCTCGCGTGACCTACTTTTTATTTTTTATTCCCCAGAAATCCAATGAATTTTTAAGAGGCCCCAAACAAAGTGTCCCTATAGTGCACGCTACAATGGACTTCAATCTCGTGGTCTTTTATCTCCATTCTAGTTCTCATGACACACGCACACACATTCCTAGACACCCACTCAGGAGCCAGAATACATTGTCAGGAAAACACGTCTATAGTTAGAACATCAAGACTGATCAAGTAATTCATTACATATACACGAATTCAAAAGCGTTTTTTATAAGCACACATGCACACACTTTATTGGATGTATTTTTAAAACCTGACATCAATACAGAAAGAACAAAAGAATGATGTAAGATTGCATTTGGCCTAAGTATTCATTATTGTCCATATAAACTTCAACATTGTCTCGTGCCGACATGAAGCCCTTGTGAACAACTGCTCCAGTACCAGAAAAAAAAAAGTTTCTTAGCAATAACTTTCAAACTAGCTTCAATGAATAGAAGTTTTTAAGACTTAGACATCATATAATAACAATTGGGGGGGGGGGGGTATTAAAAAATGAGCTGCTCAGAAAATATTGGTAGAGGCCAATGCAGAGCTGATGTAATAGAAGAAATAAGATAATTCTAACATTACCTTGTCAACAAGAGAGAAGGTGAGTCTCAGGTGAACAAGGAAAGAAACTGATGGAAATTAGCTGCCAGCTTTTCCACTAAGATTCACATCCATCCACAAAACGTATTCTTTGTGGCGGGACACAGTGTCTATATTATGTTTAAATGAAATCAGTTCATGCATGAGAATTGTTCACTGACTCAAACTGGGTTTTTAAATTGGAATGATCAAAACTGTACAATGTCACGCGTGAGTCTTTTGCAAAGTATAATAATTGGGTTGTGTTGGAACTCATTACTTTTCGCTATTTTCCACCAGATATTTCCCTGATTCAATGTTGTGTTGTTGTTGTTTTTTTTGTAATAAATAAAATATTAAAACTATACAAAACGGAGTAAAATAAACGGCAAGACATGAGATTGAACACAGAAATACGTATGCTAACGTGTCAGTGTAATAGTGTCAATAAGAGAAATCTACATCTAGTAGTCAATAGTGTCAATAAGAGAAATCTACATCTAGTAGTCAATAGTGTCAATAAGAGAAATCTACATCTAGTAGTCAATAGTGTCAATAAGAGAAATCTACATCTAGTAGTCAATAGTTTCAATAAGAGAAATCTACATCTAGTAGTCAATAGTTTCAATAAGAGAAATCTACATCTAGTAGTCAATAGTTTCAATAAGATAAGATAAAACTGCATAAAAAGAGATCAAACATTTTCTTGTAAAATTTACTTCTTGTAAACTTCACCAAACAACATGTTACTTCACTAATAGAAGCCTCACTTGACCCTGTCCATACAGTAATCAATATCCCAGTAAACCCTCCACCAGACAAATTTGCTTTTTCTTTCAGATCCTAACATTCATCCAGACCGAAGCCTGAAGCCCTCAATCTTATTTTATTTTTTCTTTAAATCCTCATTAGACTTTCCGTTTGTTTTTTTATTTTGTGTGCCCCAGTGCCCAGAATATAATTTGTTGGTTTAGCCGCACCATCCTTCAAGATGTAGTGTATAGAGAATAAAATGTACCAACAAATAATTTTAGTTCATTTCCCCTAGTCCCAAAACGAACTATTTACTATGGAATACCATGAAGAAAGGTGCTCAAGTTTCTTTGTTTGCACCAGTTCTATTATGAATGACACTTTTCCCAGTTTCGCTGTTTTGAAGAAGTTAACAAAACACACCAACATACAAACAAACTGAGAGTTCTTGGTTACAGTTAGGTGGTTGGAGGCTAGACATGGTATTAGGGTTAGCGTGGGCCTCAGGATACGATTGACAGGAAATATGACCCTGATTCCTCCTATAAGCCAAGCTTTATAAAAAACCTGTGTTGTAACTGATCTAATGTATTTTGCGTGTGTACGTTCTCCCGACACTATGCCTCAATCTAGTCTATAGATGACTAACAATCTGAAACATCCATATAGAGCCAGGGTTCAATCCTCTATTGTTTGCGCTACTATTGTAAGGGCGAAGTGAGGTTATATCCCTAAGCTCATCACTAAAAGTGTCCATTTCGCCAGCCCAGTTTATTTATTTTTTTAGCCGCGACAATATTGGTGAGATTTTAGGCTGGGGTGTTTAGAGAGAGAGGGTGGTCAGTCTGTGCAGAGACGCGATAATGAGGCGCTCCAAAAATAACTCACCGGGAAGAAGCCTAGACCCGTCGTTTGAGTCGAGGGGCTTTGAGGGGATTGGACTAAGCTCGTGCATTGTGGTGTAGCGGACAGGAGCCCAGAGGGCAGAATATTAAACCCAACAGGACAACGACTGTAGCTTGAAGTGTTGTTTTACTGCGACACTATTACAATCAAGGAACTATAGAAATATTTAGAATAGTCCAGAATAAGACAAGACAGGTTAAAAACAACAGCAAAATAATTCCACAATCTTGCCTCGAGATGTTCTGTCTTATTTTTAATAATATACTGCGTGCCGAATCAGTGACTACTGTAATGGATCAAGTTTCAAGATATTAAGAATAAATAGAAATATTTAGATTAGTCCAGAATAAGACAAGACAGGTTAAGACAACAGCAAAATAATTCCACAATCTTGCCTCGAGATGTTCTGCCTCATTTTTAATAATATACTGCGTGCCGAATCAGTGACTACTGTAATGGATCAAGTTTCAAGATATTAAGAATAAATATCCCAAAAGGCATTCTTAGACTAAGTGAGCACATGCTAAGCACGTGTGTGTTACCGTAGAAACTGAAACCACAGTCTGTATACAAAAAACAAACATATTTGTGCGTGCGCGAGGTTTAAATGTATATGATATGATAGATTCGAATGAAAGCTGACACACTGAAGATCTTATTGATGCGCTATAAAAAAGATTTTAACCCAGGCCACTATTTGTTTTCAATGCTTTGTGTTGAAAATCATGGGTTAGCTCGGAACAAGATGGTAAGTGTAACAACTGATGGAGCCCATGTTTTGACAGACAAAACAAGTTGTTTTTTTTTAAATAAATTAAAGAAAATATCTCTACTATAGACTTTAAACAGAAAAGTTTGCACAAAGCTGCATTATATATATATATTGTACCGCAGCAATTACTATCTAAACTACTAAACTTATCACTGCTAGGGATCTTTACACAGACAGTTCCGATGAGTACTTGAAACATTCCGATGTTCGGTACCGCTGATGTCTAGCATAGGAAAGGTAGTGAGAAGAAGTGGAATCTCAGGAAAGAAATTATGTTCCTTAAAGGCTATTGACTGTGAGTTTGTTACTAATATTTGTAATGAGGAGTTGAAGACAGACCTGGACACTAACTGTGACTATATTACCAATTTTTGTAATGAAGAGTTGAAGACAGACTTCGTGTTTTTCATCGGAACTATGAAATGTTTGAGCATGTTAAATCTTTACCAAAAAAAGCTTTCCCATTTCTCCAGGCAAGCAAGTGAAAACAGATTTTATTTTCGTTTGCTGAAAGGTAAAACTATTTCTAATGAAATGTCTGAAAAGTACAAGACTTATTTGAATTCTTTGATTGTGGAATTTGAAAGCAAATTTTAAGACGTCAAGAACTTTGAATCAGTTTTCTACACCCTCAGCTCACCATTTAATGCAGAAGCTGATTCAGCTCTAGAGGACATATCTCAAAGCAAATTATGAACTGAAAGAGAAGTTCCATTCAGTTTTTCTGTAAGAGTTCCATGGATGCCAAAAGCTGTATTTCCACACTTTAATTAAAAAGCTTGCTACTAAACGTTCACATTATTTTCGTGCACAATGCACATAGATCTGTGAACAAAACTTTTTTTCTATTTGAAAATAAACAAGTGTAAGAATAGGTCGATGCAGACTGACTGTGGTAATTTAAAAACAGTCAAAAGGATAACTAGTAAGCTAGTTCCACGATTCTGGAACATTATGCACGAGTGTAACAGTTAAAAACTTCAAATTAAATACAACTTGTTCATTGGTGGTGAAATTATGAGATGTAAACAGACGATAAATAAATAAAAAGAAATTATCGTAAAATTAGTTTCAGAAATCGCCAATTCCCTCTATTGGGAGTATATAAAATTAAATGTAAATGTATAACACAGTATAAACGTGAATTAAAAGACATTATACACAGTTAGCTAGCGTATTTTTCTAAGTTGTAAGTACATTATATTTATTCATTTATTTATATATATATATATATTTATTTATTTATTTATTTATATATATATATATATATATATATATATATATATATATATATATGCGGCCCTCCATTCCCAATTTTTTTGTAATGTGGCCCTCGATAGGAAGAGGTTGCCCACCCCTGATCTAGACTAACACTAAATCTGTACGATTAGAAATATTTGTACCAACTGTTTTTGTTTAGCACTATTTCAAGCTTTCAGCGTTCTCACTACGTTATGATCCTATCACTTGTCTGGACCAGTTGGGAAAGGGGGTAGGAGGAGAAAGAACGGGGTATCTGGATGATCGCTATTTAAATGTGTTGATAAAAAAATAGTGCTTATGACCTGAATTCGAACTAGTGGGCTAAAGCCTTCTCAGGCTTTTCAAGCCATCATGGTAACCACTGTGCTAGCGAAGAGCTTATGAACATAGAAGATTGTATAGTTATCTTTTGTTTCTATTTCATCTTAGTGTTCACTAAGCCTCAGACGACAACTAATTCTGTATATACCACTACCTCAATCAAGTACAATTTCTTTCCCTTTTTCGAGATAACAAACAAAATATAATTAATTACCAATAGTTAATTAACTAATTGGTAAATTTCTTCTATTGATTCTTGTGTTGTCAGGTAGAAGAAATAATGGTGTAAATATTCAGCTTGATCCAATATTGGCAACATGTACAAACGTTTTGACCAGACAGACAGAGTGAGTTGATATAAGCTTTGGAATAAGTCATTCTAAACGTAAATCAACCGATACCAATCAAGCGTACGCCAAGGATCGAGCGTCAATAACGAATGGTTTCGATCCGTGAATAGATAACAATTGTTAGTTGTGTTAATTGTCAATTAATATCTCCCTTGGACTTTTTTTTAATGAACTATATTTATAGTTTTACGACAATATTTTGGTTGGTTCTGGACAAACGTCTACAGCAAACATGTTCGTAGAGTTCTGCCCCCTAACGCCTGAAGTGAAATGTAGGCAACGACTCACTTATGAACAGTAAGAGTGGCAGAATAAGAAATACTTCTATTTTAATTGTATTTTTTCCTCACTGAAAAAAAAAGGGAGAGAATTATGTTGATACACTTTCATGTCATTGTTGTTGTTGTTTTTAGTGTTACAAATACCTGTTGCTAAATAAATCAAAAAATTGGTGTCTGTATTAATGAACTGTGTTAAAAGACATATGACATCTTGGACTGTTATGGCCGCCACACAACTATGGTCCCAACAACAAAGAGTGCGACGCCAATCCTGTCTTTAATGAAGGATTGTAATGAAAGCAAGAAATAAGTAACAAGTGTGTTCCCTACCATCAATGATGTTAGGCAAGGTGAGTGGAGAGATAAGCACGCTATTGACAAGTCAACATAAGCTTCCCAGTCGGTCGGTCAAGTCAGTAGGACGGAGACTTCAGTACATCAGTACATGTGTTGGGATAAAAAAAAAATTAAAGGGCCAACATATTTGGAACGTAATCTCCCTTTGGGGACTTGAACGACATAATGATCCATCTCTCCTTGCTACAAGCCGCTTTTTGGAACGGGCAAAACTCGAGACACAATGTATTCAAACATGGTCTGGCGAAGCTGTGGGGAAAGAAAAAGAAAAAAACAAAAACAGTTCGGAGAATGTTCAGTCAACAACTGTCCTGTCATCGATAAACACATTACAGCTTTCGTCTTCCAGAACTACAGAATAGCTTGCTGCGTACATTTGTCTTTTTTTTTCTAGGCAACTGGTTCGAAAAGGTTCAAACAATAATATATCATCTGCTGTTGTGTTTGTGTGTAAACATTGTCATGCTAACGGTGACATTGATTTGGACCAATACAATTTGAACAATTCCAGGAAAAAAAACGAACCAAACTTATACTTTAGTCTGTTGAACCGTTGGGGCACCACACAAAATCTGTGGACTGTTTTTCTCCATTTCACTGTCATTTGCCTTGAATACAATTTCTTTTAATGACTGGCCCGTCCATTCTTTTATGTTGCCTTCCTTCGCTTTCTCAATCTGCCTCTTCTTCTTTTTCCTGGTATGTTCCCTAGAGGCAAGTCTTTGCGAGCCATGATGACCTTGTAATATGGCCATAAAGTTTAAGTTTGTTTTTTTTGACAGTAGTTAGCACATCATCATAGGGTCCCATTGCTGTATTAATTTCTAATCTCTTCATTTGTGATTCGGTCTTTGTAACTGATACCTAGGACAGGGGTCGGCAACTTGCGGCTCTTTAGTTCCATACGCAAACATGATTTATTTTATTGGGAAAAAATAAAAATAAAATCGCTCTGGATTAATTAACGAGAAGATTCTATCTCTCAGCCACTTGGACTCGTTTTTCAGCTCAGCCCTCTACCATGTCTTGAAATGTAACATATTTGCAAGTGGGAGATATTCGCTTTTTTCTGTCTTATTACTTGCTATAAATGAATCACAAGTTGCCTTTTTTGTCAAATATGTCTTCTCGAGGTCCAAAAGAAAAAAACTTCTAGGACAAACTAGAGGGAAAGATAGAGCGAATGCCTTTCAAAAATACCTTGAAGACATTAAGATCGGTTTAAATAAAAAGTGATGGAGCCAGAAGTATGGCTGAAAAAATAAGAGGGCAACAACGATTTTATGAAGCAAAATAAACCTTGAACGTTTCACTGCATAATACACCAAAAAGCCTCTTTGTACCCAAACAATTCCGGCCGAAATAGTTGAGATCATGAATTTGGAAATCAAGATTATTAACAGCATCTTGCCAAAACCACTTTTCCATCCAGTGGCGTAGCATCCATGGCGCGAAGGGGTTCAATGAACCGGGCCCACAACTATTTAGGGGCCCACACCCCATGGTTGAACAACCATAGGGCCAGGGCCGTATTCACCTCTATGCAACATTAGCTCTATCTTAGGGCCTCCAAGAAAAACTTAGTAGTTACATTTAATATCTAGATCCAAATGGATCAATAAAGCAGTCTTAGTCTTACGGATATGTAATAAAATATCACCATATTACTTACGATGCCAAGGCAACAATGGTTTTCCAATATGAGTGCTTGCGCATTATGTTCACTTTGCTAAACAGTAATTAGACATGGCCTTAAATAATTCTGTCAGCTGTGTTCATGAACTTAAATGTCTTTTAGTAAATGTAACAAACTACTCAATTTTTTGTCATATGTGGGGGGGGGGGAGCCCATCAACATATTCTGGAACCCGGGCCCACTGGTACTTTGCTACGCCACTGTTCCATCGTCAATTAAAAGAATTCTCAAACGAAATAGAGACTCAATATTCCGACATTCTTTTTCCCAATAAAGTGCATTGACTTTCCAAAGGTAAGATGTTGAAACGTTTCGCTTTGTGCTTGAATGAAATAAATACATTCCTAAATGAAGAAGGCACTAATCTCCCTGAATAAGAGAATGACAAATGGTTGCACAACTTTTATTAATAACAGGGAAACCCAACCTACGTTTTGGATAAAATTAAAGATGAATTTGTTGACAGATTTGAGCAATTAAAAACGACAAAACCACAAAACCATTCACGCATTTAGAGTCAATCTTCTCAATACAAATAGTAACGAAATCCACATTGATCCATTTGAAATTGATACTGGATTTTTAGACATGCAATTGATTGATTTAAAAAGTATAGTTTTTTGGAGTGGGAAATTTACAGAGTTGAAAGTTAAGTAGGAAGAGTTGGAGCTCCAGAGATGTATGTACGTAACGCAACAAAAATAAAGCTTTAAAGGAAATGCCTCAAGTTGAGGCACTTATAGTCGACGCATGGAATAGTCCTCCAGATTGCTTAAGTGGGGTGAAGAAGTTTGCATTTGGAAGGCTGTCTATCTTCAGATTGACATATTCGTGCGAGCAAGCGTTCTCCTGCATGAATATAATTAAAACTAAAATAAGAAGCCAACTAGCAAATGAAAATTTAGAGGCGTGTTTGAAACTATGAAAGTGCTATGAGCAAAATTTATCCTAACTTTCTAAAACTACGTTAAGCCATCATTCCCATTGAATTCGTTTGCTCAGTTGTTTGTTAGTGTAGTACAAGCTAGTGTTGTATGTAAATGTTTAATTGTTTTAATTTTTTATTTACAAAATACTTTAATATATAAATAAATAGATATTTTTTCTTATGAAATAAATAGATTCGTTTTTTTTAATGAAAACATTTCATTTATACCAGAACTGTTTATTGTTGGCAAGAAAAATATATGTGGCTCTTTAATAACTTTGAATTTTTTAAAATTGACATTTTTGGCTCTTCCGACTCAAAAGGTTGCCGACCGCTGACCTAGGATACCTTTCTGTAACATCTCAATTCCATTGCTATGATCTTCCTCTCGAGATCTGCAGTCAGCGTCCAAGATTCGCAAGCACAGCATCTAAGAATGTGGCCGTGACCAGGGAGCATATCAGTCTGATTTTAGTGTCAAGGGCTTTGCTTTGTCTTTCCACATTGCTTTGAGTTTTGCAAGTGCGGTTGTGGAATGTGCCATTCAGGCCAGGAGTTCATGTTTGGATCTTTCATCTACGACAATTGCTCCGAGTTATTTAAAACTACTGACACTTGTCAACTTTTTGCCACCAATACTAGTGTCCCTTTAAAGCCCTGTTGGCTATTGGTCATAATTTTTGTGTTGTTTTTTTCCAGCATTATTTGCATACCATATGCTGTAGAAGTCTTGTTTATGCTCATCCCCAAGTCAGCTAATCCTTCTTCTTTCTCTGCAAGACCATCTATGTCGTCCGCAAAGCGAAAGTTAGTAATTTCTTCTTCCCCCAATGCGTACAGAACCTTCGAAGCCCTCGAGAGCTATAGGCTTTGTAAAACGCTACTGTACGTTTTTCTGATGACATAGTCTGTCTAGAACACAATGCTCGATTTTTTTTATTTTTTATTTTTGGTTTTCATGGAATAACATGTGCTTTAGAACAAATCGATAACAATTTACACGTCAGCTCGCTCTGCCGTGAATGTTATCAAGAAGTATACAAGCGCAACTAAACTAGAAGATCATAAAAATTATGAAAACATTTGTCAAGGTGATTGTATTGATTACAATTTCCAGCGAAGGGAAGCCCGTGTGTAAAGGAAGCAAGCATCTAGTTGGAAAGGGAATAATGAAATAATTGTTCAAAATAAAATAGTGGACCGAAATGTTGTAATCAATAAATACAATGAGCGGGCGCCCAAAACAATCCAACCTTTTCAGTAGGTTTCTATCAAAATGAAAGATTGGATGGAAAATACTGGCGAAATGTTGACTAAAGTGACTTAGACTATATGATTCTTGAAAATAAAAAATAAAAAAAAAACGACATTATAGCAAACACTGAAACGTTGTTAACAAGGGAATTGTGAAGGACACCAAAAGTGAATGTAATAAAATACAAACTGCTGATAAAGTGTATTTCCATCCCCAACCCCTCTCCGCAGTATATTTCAAAGATCACTTTCATTTAGTTAGTTATTCATGGTTTCTGGCTCTCTGGATAATGTCATATAACCACGTGGTTATTTTCATAGGCTCCAGCTCAATTATTTATAGCGAACTAAGGAGATGGGACATTTTTGTTTTATGCCAGACCATTTCAACAAATTAATGTTCACCAGCCTAGGCTCAAGTAACGGACTAAAGCAAACAATAATGATATGATGACAATAGTAGCACAACAAACGTTTCAAACAGACTATAGTTTAATAAACTAAATAAACGGATAATGGCTTAACGAATACAATGGATGGACAACGATTGAACAAACTAGCCAACTGGACCAAACAAAAAAAAAATCTATTACAATGAACAGTTAAAGTGTACTACGTTCAAGTTGATAAGTTAACATTGTCAAATGTGAAAGAAATGGAAATAAAAAGCTCTAGTGTAGAACCGGAAGCGAGATTGCTATTGAGAATATAAACTAGAAAACTTCATTACGTCCGTTTGAACTAAGAAGAGGCCGCCACTTGGTGCCTCTGTTAGGCAGTTTTTGCACCACTGGGAGATTATAATGTGAGAAAAGGCCAGTAGAAGGTCTGTGAAACAACAGGCAAAGAAGAACAAAGGGAAGGGTTGGTGGCTACGAGGTTGTCGTAAACGTCTGTTTGAGACAGCAGAAGTCACTGGCAGCGAATGTTTGGAGAGAGTGAAGGTCAATTCAGATGTCAAGGGAAATTATTTGTTTAAAAAAAAAAATTCTTGATCTATTTCTTCATTGTTTTAAAATAGGCCAAGAAAATGGCGAAAACTTATATTCTAATAGTCTGACAGGATGTCATTTCAAAAGTATGCGAATTAAAAGCTTTTAATGAAATTATAAAGAACGGACTTCAGAAGACAATGCTGGGAATTAAATACACACTTGATGCTGTAAAAGCGCAGGGCATCAAATGTTCACAGGGCACACTTCAGACAAACCTATAGATCTAGAATGGCTGAATGGATTAGGATTACGTGAATCACTGAATGGAATGATAGCTAGATAAACCTAACTCAATTGACACACACATAGAATAGCAGCTCGAGCGACTATTTCCCACCCACTTTAGGGAATGTAAAAGATTAGTAGATTTCATGTTTTTAAATACAGTGATGGGAACTGACTTTGCACAAATTTTAGTTTTTGAACTGGCCTGTCGCGGCGACTTAAAAAAAGATGTTGCTGAATTTTTTTAAACTATGTAGAATCATTTTATTTAATATTTTCTTTAATTAATGTTGTATTACATAACATTTACATTTCATTGAGCATTACTGCACACAAAATGCATTCGTGGCACTATTGTTTGTATATATATTGATGGGAGGAGAAAGCTTTTTGCAGTCTGAGCATTCTATAATAGATAACTGCTTTACAGATATTGTAACAACTTCTTTCTCAAACAACTATAAGGATTAAATGTGTTTGAAAAACATGCTTGAGTTTTGGAAATACTTCAAAAGTATGAGCTACACTTCTGTTTGTTTCACTAATTATTAAATTTTGTACAGGAGAAACTGTTTACTAAGCTTTGAACATAAAGTCCACCACAAATGCGTTGAAAAGCTGCTGAATCTCAGCTGAGTTCTTAATTAAGCAAGACGAGCAAGAACAACCAGGTGAGGAACAATGCTTAGAGGAAGAGAAAGTTTAGCAATAAAACTGCAAATAGAGGCTTCCTTATGTGACTCTTTTTCATGCTGATACAAGTTGTTTAGAAGAAGTGGATCTCTACCACACTGGGCCTTTATAGCATTAGTAATGATAAGTTATTAGTTAGAGAAAATTGTTAGACTTTTATATTAATATATATATATATATCCCTCACTATAGATAGATCTATAATCTAGAGCTACTTATATCTAATAACTTGACTCTAGATCCAATATATTATTATTAGATGTCTACATTCTATCAGGCTTATTCTCAGTAACTCACTATAGTCACGTAAAGAAGTTTAAGAAGGTCTACTTACTACTATATAAACTATATTTCGTTTTGTTGTATATAAACCAAATAAAATTCCTTTAAAAAGCTATTCAACTAATAAACTAATATCTTTAAATTATAGATTTAACTTAATTCAGCATTATTTCCACTAATTAATTCAAATTAACAACTCTTAGTTTAGGACTATTTTGTCTCACTAATCAACTAATCCTTATAATTATATTTAATATTATTTAGTCTATATTTATTTTTATATTCTTAGATTTTAGATCTAGTCAGTCTTAGACTTAGACTTTAATTAAGGCCTTAGATCTACTAATCATCTACAAATACTACTAATTATAAACTAATAGTAATACTCTATATAGTTAGTTAAAGTTAGTTAAACACATAAATATATTGATCTACAATTAGATCTAGATCTTGAATTAGATCTGGATCTAGTCTAGGTCTATATTTTGAATAAACCATTTGATTGTCATTGTAAATTAGCTATCACTTTAGACTTAGCTTAGGCCATCTTAGGCATTTTTAACCTTAAACTATTTTAGACTAGACCTTTTAAAACTAAAATCAACAACAGTCATCATGAAATTGCTCTGGCTATTTATCCTAATAATTACTAAATACACACTAGCTGAACACAGAACTAGATTTACCTCAGTCAACACTAAACTTAAAAAGGAATGTAAACTGAGGTAACCCACACAGTACACAGTGCCATGATGCATCTTTGTTGCCTAAGGCATAATACACAGGTGTATTCATATGGAGACATGATGCATGGTACCATTCATCGCAGGTGTCACATTGAATGGCTTTCTGTTTCATGGTGCATACTTTTTTGCAGATGTTGCATCTATCTTTAGATCTAGGCCCTGGATTTGACTCTACATCTCCTGCTATTAATATTAACAGTGAAAGGTATTTATTTCTACTGTGTCTGATTGAGAACTTCCATTTGTGATGGGTAATCTTCTTTAATGTTATTGATGTGTATGTTAGGTTATTTTTGAAGTTGCATTGATCTAAAGTGTGATGATTGATTATGACTGTTGTTTCCTTTTTAAGTTTAGTGTTGACTGAGGTAAATCTAGTTCTGTGTTCAGCTAGTGTATTATGCCTTAGGCAACAAAGATGCATCATGGCACTGTGTACCGTGTGGGTTACCTCAGTTTACATCAGGACTGTTTGATTCCTTTGATGCAGACACTTCTAACCCATACAACATCTTAGACACCATCCCAAAACCAACTCACCAACCACTAGCCAGATCCACTCCTGTTAAACCTAAATCTACTAAAATTAATACAACAGCCTCACTAAACAAACCTCCTAAAGAAGTAATACCAAAATACCTTAAAACCTTAGTAATAAATTTTCAAAGCATTAGGAACAAAACAGCAGACTTAGAAATTTTATTAGAATGTGAGAAACCAGACATAATTGCAGGAACAGAAACTTGGCTACATCCTGAAATTTATAATGCAGAAATTTTCAATAGTAATTATGAAATTTTTAGAAAAGATAGGGCTGATAATCATGGAGGAGTTCTTTTAGCAATAAAAAACACTCTTATAGCTGAAGAAATTACCTTACCTAACTCAAAAAACATAGAATCTACATTTTGTAAAATTAATACCACCTCAACATCCCTTATAATAGGCAGCATTTACAGACCACCAAATTCTAGTTTAGAATACATGCAGGAACTATGTAATCAGATTACTACACTTAAAGAGACAAATAAAAATGCAGTTTTTTGGATTATGGGTGACTTCAACCTACCTGATATAAATTGGAAAACACTAACCATAGATAAACACCAAAACCTTAAGGACATAAATGAGCTTTTCATAGAAACTTTACACAACCTAAGTTTAGATCAAATCATTAAAAAGCCAACTAGATTAAACAACACATTAGATCTCTTCTTAACCAACAGACCCGGATTAGTAGTTGATTATGATATTATCCCTGGTCTATCAGACCATGAGATCATAAAAATACACAGTCAGATAAAAGCAGTAGCCAATACAAAAACCAAAAGAAAAATCTTACTCTGGAATAAATGTAACCTAACACAACTACACCAAGCTGCATTAAACTTTCAACAAACATTCTTATTAGAAAAAGACATTAACCAACCAGTCGATGACCTCTGGAATTTCATTAAAAACCATCTTAAAAGCATTATAGAAAATCATATACCAACTAAATACACATCAAACAAAATAAATAAATGCTGGTTTAATAATAGACTAAAGAAGCTTTGTAAACAGAAGGAAAACCTATATAGAAAATTTAAAGAAACCAAGGCAGAAAGAGTTTACAAAAAGTATATAAAAATTAAACACCTAACCCAAAAAGTAAGCAGACAGCTGCAGAGTGAATACATAAACAATGTAATATCTAAAGATAACAACAAAAACCTATGGTCATACATTAAGTCTAAGAAAATGGAAACAACAGGCATAGCGCCATTAAAAGATGAACATAACATAATACATAATGATAATGAAACTAAAGCAAACATCCTAAACAAATACTTTGCATCAGCATTCTCAGCCCCAGGAGACAAAGACATATTTCTTAATTTGAACCAAGTAGACAACATAGAAGATTTAGTAGTACAAGAAAATGGAGTTAAAAAACTATTAGCCAACACCAAACCAAATAAAGCGTCTGGACCTGATGGTATTCCAGCTAGATTACTCAAAGAACTAAGCAATGAGCTAGCCCCAGTGTTCAATTATACTCTTTCAGGCATCGCTTAACCAGGGCAGAGTACCAAAGGACTGGAAAGAAGCTAATGTCACCCCCCTATTTAAAAAAGGAGAAAAATCTGATCCAGGAAACTACAGACCAGTATCACTTACCAGCATCACATGTAAAATACTAGAACACATAATATGTAGCAACATCATAAACCACTTAGACAAACATAATGTCCTCACCCCATACCAACATGGCTTTAGGAAATATAGATCATGTGAAACACAACTAATAGGACTAATTGATGATTTCTCAAAAGGTTTAGATAATAGTGAACAAATAGATGCTATCTTACTAGATTTTTCCAAGGCTTTTGACAAAGTTCACCACCATAGTTTGCTTAAAAAATTAAAATATTTCGGCATTAACGGTCCACTGCATCAGTGGATTAAAGATTTTCTGATAGGGAGAGAACAAACTGTAATAATAAATGGCTCTAAATCAACACCAATAACAGTAAACTCAGGTGTACCTCAAGGAACAGTCTTGGGTCCACTACTATTTTTAATTTACATAAATGATTTACCAAATTGCATTAGTTCAGGAACAAAAGTCAGATTATTTGCAGACGATTGCATAATATATAGAACAATAAAAACAAAACAAGACACATATATTTTACAAAGAGAATTAGATGAATTACAGAAATGGGAATCAAATTGGAGCATGTCTTTCCACCCAGAAAAATGTCAGTTGTTAAGAGTAACAAAAAAACTAAAACAAATTAATTCCACTTATCTTATTCATGGCAAACCAGTAACACAGACTAAAAACTCAAAATACCTAGGTGTTATAATAAATGAAAAACTGTCATGGAATCCACATATTGATGAAACTATAAAAAAATCCAACAAAGCATTAGGGTTTATTAAAAGAAATTTCTATAAATCAAATAAGAACATAAAACTAAAATGTTATTTAACCTTGGTTAGGCCAATAATAGAATATGCATCCACCGTGTGGGACCCCTCAACTCAAGAAAACATTAAGAAACTGGAACAAACACAAAATAGAGCAGTGAGATTCATAACAAATGAATATTCACATTTGACTAGGGTAACACCATTAGTAAAATCACTAAATTTAGGAAGCCTTCAGGACAGAAGACTCAATAGTAAAGTAGCAATTATACATAAAACACTGAACCATAATCTTCAAATACAAAAACAAAATTTAATAAAATACTCTGAAAGACACAAAAACAAAGGCACATTCCTCGTCCCATATGCTAGGACAAATTTGTACAAATGCTCCTTCTTCCCTAGTGCTATTAGAGCATGGAATGGGTTGCCTGAGCTAGCCAGAAAAACCAGTGACTTGGCAGAATTTAAGTCATTGGTTAATATGCATGACTAAATGCATGACGCGTAGGACGTAATCATCTTCTTTTTTGAAGTAACGTCTGTATTATATAAGATAAGATAAATAAAAAAAGTATATTCTATATATAAATCCAGATGGCCGGTACACGGTAGGTCTATCACAGTATCACTCTATTAGATTTAGATGAGTAGATCTAGATCTCATTATTATTATAATAGATCTAGATGTCTAAATCTAATCCCATTTGAACTCATGGAAGTCGGCAGGCAATGTTCAAATTAGAAAAATCTAGAAGCCATCGTAACAACAGTGAAAAAATAATAGATCTAGAATTGTAGTAATAGCGGCGATTAGCGCTACATACGTAACATAGCGACCGGGCATCATTCATGATACTCAAGTGTCTAATCAGTCTAATACTTTTCAAAAGCTGGCAAGCAGCCATTGAAGTCTAGATGCTCTAGATCTAGATCAAAAGTATTCAAATTAAAGAATCTAGATATCTTATCTAGAATATATCTATCTAGACTGATTCAAACCACTCTAGTCTGGACCGAGATCTAGACGTATAAGACAATACGGTAACATAAGTTGTTTTTTTTTAAATAGAACTTTAACTGTGTCAAAAGACTGGATGTACGCATGTTCAAAACAAATCAAAAATCTTATTTCGCATTCTTTCGAAAATGGAAAAATAATAAAAATCGGATTTTTTTTTCATTAAGAAAAAAATTGAAAAAAAAAATCGGATTTAAAAAAAAAAAAATGGCTGGAAAACTTCGAACTTTTTTTGCTAGAAAATCGGATCAGAAGAAATTAACGGAATTCCGACAATTGTCGGAAAATTCCCATCACTGTAAATAGTGCAACTAATACTTAAGTGAGATACAATGATATTAGGGAAACTATTTTCACGTAAAATTCCCCCTCCGAAAAAAAAAAGCACATATAAAAAAAGGTCCAGTAAGATGTGTGTTCGAGTCGTTCAGATCAAGTGTCAAGAAGCCAGCAGTCTGCAGAGACATCCGTGGATAGGCTGGTATCGACATGCCCCGCGGACAGTCAGGTCTAACAATAATGTTGAGTAGCGACTAAGTCTTGTGCCCAAGTAAATGATTTAATTGGTATGTTTAGTCACGTGACCAACTTCTCTTCATCGACCGAGTTGAGAAAGAGAGAGAGATAGAGAGAGAGAGAGAGAGAGAGAGAGAGAGAGAGATGAGCATATTTGAGTGCGCTCGCTCAAGTTTATCTAACTCGAGAAATAATAGGACAAAATACATTTCTAAATCTTATTAACATGTCAAAAAGATGATATTTCAGGCCCTTACTCAGCATAATGAATGTTAGCACACATTGTTTTTTATGTTCTTTGCAAGTTATAGAATCATGTTTGAAGTTCCCAATTCAGATCTCTTCCAGAATGGAATCATTGTCTGTATAGGTTGTCACTGATTTATTTGTATAGAGTTGATCTGCTGAAGTCGTAGATTTAGTCTATTTAGAATAGTTTGCCTTTCGAAGAAATATAAACAAGTTTGAAGATAGATACCATCCATAGTGTAGGAATTCTCCGTTTTAAGCAACAAAAAATTCTGCTTTAAGAAATAATTATAATCTAACCATACACAATAGCAACAGTAGCTACAAGAAATCTGGACTATTTAAAGACTAGTGCTGAGAAGAAAGAGTTAAAACCTAAAAGAGTGGTCTATGTTTTATAACTATAGAAAATGTCGTTGGTTGATGAGTTGTGGCCTGATGAAGGGGAACTGTGCAATGAATGTATCAACCAGAGCGTCTGGTGAAATGGAATGGACCTGCTTCAACCAGAGAAATACGACCTGTTCAAATAATTACTTTGCCGATGTAGCAAGTTATTCTTGACACAAGCATATTTTTAGGCAGACAAAAGTTTGGCACAGTACCAGGTGTGATAGAAGTAATTCTTAGACGAGCATAGGAAGGGAGAGAGTCGCTCTTTGTATAGATCCAATTCTTTAATAATTGTGTTGCTTAGTGACTGAAACAAAAACAAAACAAAAAATGATGTTCTCTTTTTTTTTTTTTTTTTCTAATTAAACTTTGACAAAACGTTTTCAGAGAAAGGAAAAATAGAATTGCAAAACTAAGGATATACTGTGAGACTCTTGACACGCACACGAAACTTGAAGTTAAAATGCTTACAGTTCTACAAATAGCACATACTTTTTCTACTCCTGTGTAAGATTAACGTGCGCCACCGCCCATTTTATCTTCTCTGTGGGGGAAACAGAGTTAAAGTGGCAGTTTTTTTTTCTCAGATCAGCTATCTCTCGGATTCATCCGGGATTTGGTTCTTGAAGATTTATATCAGAAAATAAAGTAACAGCTTCATCGTTGGTTAACTTTTAAGAAACTTCTTTCAAACATGCAAAGCAACAAAACAAAATTGTCCTTTTTTATTTAGATCTAATAGAAAACTTCTTTGTTTTTATATTCAAGGTTCTAGCGAACAAAAACAAAAATAAAATAAAAGCAATACCATTCTTTGAACGTGCTTGATTTATAGAAAAACAAAACATCTTTGCCTTTATAAGAAAATAAAAACAATGATTGCTTGTAAGTTTGTTTCAGGTATGAAATTTTGAATTTAGCCTATTCATGTTAAAAGGTAATGAAAATGCTTCGGATGTAATGAATGGGTTTTTCTTACAGTTAATTTAAATTTGGTTATTAAGAATTATGAACAAGAGATTATTATGAATATTTGAACAAGCCAATGGTTGAAATCATTGCCAGATTTCGTAGTTCAAGATAAATACTGGTCTAGAATTTAGCAGGAAACTAGAAATACGACTACTAGATACTACTTTCTCGCAGGAACCAAAGATTAAACCCTTGAACACTGTTTGTTTTTTAAGCCATGATCTTTTGTTTTGTTTTTACCGGAAGTGCCTGTTGTTAAATAGATATACTAACTCAGTGTTTCCCAAACGTTTTCCTTAACGGAACACTTCGCACATTCGGAGTATTTTGCGGAACACTTTGCTTATTTGTTAGAAAGATGAAGTCACATGGTGGCCTACTGGTGAATTATTCCAGCAGTTCGTGGAACACCTATTCAGGGCTCGCGTAACACAACTGTTCCGCGGAACACAGTTTGGGAAACACTGGACTAGCTAATCTAGTGCTGACATCGCTAGACGTTAACTGAAAACGTTTTGCATGTAAATTTAGCGCCCCTC
The DNA here is from genome assembly GCA_036873155.1 of Biomphalaria sudanica. NCBI lineage: Eukaryota > Metazoa > Mollusca > Gastropoda > Planorbidae > Biomphalaria > Biomphalaria sudanica. Next base: position 116,188 of record JAZGLO010003910.1, on the reverse strand, counting down.
AATACTATCAGAGAGCATCAACTTTTACTCGGACGAGGCTAGTTATTTAACATAATATAAACTATACTTAGTTGTTTGTTGTTTTTTTGGCTTCACTGTGGCGTAGATCTAATTAGCAAGTGTGTTTTGTATGCTGCCAACTGTTAAGGATGGGTCAAATATCAAAAGCAGATGCTTAGGTGAGTTTGACCTCACATTCGGTGAATGTGACCCACATACGGTTGCTAGGAACATGGTATATATATTTAATGAAATGAACCCTAACCCTGTCAACACACAAAAAAATTTGTTCACACTTAGATCTAGTTCTATTTTTTTTTTACAAGTAAAACCTAGACAGATTACAAGTTAAAAAAAACAAACTAACAAAAAAAATCAGATCGTGTAACCTGAGTGTGTCAGTGAACACAACAAGCAGATACCTAGATATCGATTTGAACCAGAGTAAGCACGCGCAACGCTTGCTCGTACATAGCTTCATTGACTACACTAAACAGGAAAGAGTTTAATGCGACCTGTTTATCCCGAATGTTAGATCACAGTTCTCGCCCCAACTAAAGACATAAAACTGGTCTATAACATTCTAATTTATTACTAATGTATGGAATGTTTTTCTCAAAAGCTTCCCGAATGCATGCATTTCATGTAGGATGTATCAATGTATATTATATTTGTCTTCTACTGCAGATCTGGATAGGCTGGAGTGTTCTTGTTTGATATTTGTATCAATGTTTCCAGTTCACTGAATTCAGTTTCTATCCCCAGATAGCATCAACAACCTATGAGTTATCTCTAAGTGTAATACACGTGTTTGAAAACAAATGTTTGATTGAGATCAAACGGAGGAGACGAACAGCCTTCCAGGAGACAATATATTTGATCTGGGCGACAGCTCCCTGGAGAGATTAGAAGCGGACAGTGACTTAACATTCGCCTGGCTTAACCTTTGAGTCCGTGTGCCATACAGGGAGATTGCTTCAGGAAGAATTACTTTCTCAACCTTAGTTGTAGATGAAGTTAGACCGTCTGAGGAAAGGGTTATAACCTTACCCGGAGTCAAACAGACACTATAACAGTTGTTATTGAGAATCCACAATGCTCTCTGTTGCCTGAGTTGCACATATGATAATTTTTAAACAGTTTTTATAGAAATAAGCAATTCATTAAACCCAACACTGTTGAAATGTTGTAATGCTTTCATATTGGACACGTTGAAACAATTACAATAGCAAGATGCTTAATGTTTAAAAAAAAAAGAAAAAAGGCAAGGTCAGAGATATCAGGAGAGAAAATGTATGGAGAAAGTAGACAAAGAGATAAGGTCAGAGATATCAGGAGATAGAGAAAATATATGGAGAAAGTAGACAAAGAGATTAGGTCGAGAGAGACTAATTATTCAAGTTATATGAACACATCCACATAGACATGAGAACGCTGACATAGATTTACTTGAGACCTCCACAAGACAAAAATAGAAAAAGGAACAGACATCGATAGTCATAAGGACTTCGTCTCATTAAACAGCTGCATCTTGCCATCTAACATTCTATTTTCTTTCCTCAATGGTGCTAATACAGCTGGCCCAGCCAAAGCTAGGCAAACTATAATTTCTTGCCATCTTTTGTCAGTGCCTGGACAACGGCAACCGATCAGAGATGGTGATGTTGAATAATTAATGGGCGAGAATTTCCATCACAGGTGGTTTCCGTGGCAGCGTCCAGCTTTCAATTGATTGGGGAATGCCCTACGAGTTGTTTAAACACTGGACGCACAAAGTCTAAAAACAATGTTTACATTTAGCCCGAACTTGTCGCGTACTTCACGAGAAGTCTTACTGACAATAAACAATGAGTAGTGAGATGTGAACACACACACACACAATCATGAACGTAATCGAAGTACGTTGCAATGAATACTAACATTCACAAACTCAGAACTCTTCTGCAAATGTTCATAGTGTTACTTAAGTGCCTGAAGAAATTAGGAACGCTGTCTTAGACATTTTTAGCCCTACGTTCATTGTATAACTATAAAATAGCGGTAAAAAAAAACAAGAGAAGTTTTAAAAGCCACTAGAGATGGGATCGTGCTAATCGCGTCCCAAACAGAGCGTAAAGAATGTCAATACTTCAGGTCATGTTCAGTGTGTCAACAGAGCTGCTGCCACTCGTGATATTGAGCATTGCTTTACCTCTTCTGTGCATGCATACGTCTATAAAAGAATGAACCAAAGTGAAATGGTATGACTTTTCACAGACAATAAAAAATTTACTGTTACAATTTCTCAGTCTCTCTCTCGACTAGTTGCGAAGCCTAGATCTAAGGACATAAAATATATGTGTCAGCACTAAGCATGTGTGTTTTTGTGACAAGAGAAAAACTGAAATACTCTGGGTTATTGTTTGAATACCCCCAGATATCACACATGCCTAGGACTAACACTTGCTGTGTATTTGTCCTCCCGTACAATCCGGAGTTTTTAAAACGACCAAGTATACAGCCCCCCCCCCCTTTTTTTTTTCGTGTTCAAACTTACAGTGTGTTACAGCTGAGACCTAACAGCAGGACATTGTCCACTAATCTAATCAAATGTCTGTACAGTAAAATCATGCCTGTGAACATTGTATTATAATCTTTTCTAGAGAGCAAAGGGGGGAGAAAACCACTTCCTGCCACTCTGGCTATTATATCTTGCTATTACATTTGACATCGCTGCAGGGGTTTACCATGACGTTATCGATTAGGGATGGCGTCAACGGAACAATAAATCTTATTATAGGATACAAGAGTTTATTTGTATCATCACTGCCTTGAGTTGTAGTTTATACTCAAACACTAAAAGAGGCACTTGCTTTACTTCTAACGAAGATGCTTTCAAAATAGAAAATGTCAGGCTTTGCACTCACAACCTGGTTCCATTCAGAATGCATTGAGCACAGCAATGAGACTTGGACACCAAGAAGACATGAGATGATGACTGTATTGTGCACAGCAATGAGACTTGGACACCAAGAAGATATTAGATGATGACTGTAATGTGCACAGCAATGAGACTTGGACACCAAAAAGATATGAGATGATGACTGTAATGTGCACAGCAATGAGACTTGGACACCAAGAAGATATGAGATGATGACTGTAATGTGCACAGCAATGAGACTTGGACACCAAAAAGATATGAGATGATGACTGTAATGTGCACAGCAATGAGACTAACACCAAGAAGATATGAGAGGATGACTGTTATGTGCACAGCTATGAGACTTGGACACCAGGAAGACATGAGATGATGACTGTAATGTGCACAGCAATGAGACTTGAATACCAAGAATATAAGAGAGGATGACTAATGTGCACAGCAATGAGACTTGGACACCAGGAAGACATGAGATGATGACTGTAATGTGCACAGCAATGAGACTAACACCAAGAAGATATGAGAGGATGACTGTAATGTGCACAGCAATGAGACTTGAATACCAAGAATATAAGAGAGGATGACTAATGTGCACAGCAATGAGACTTGGACAACAAGAAGATATGAGAGGATAACTGTATTGTGCACAGCAGTAACATAAAACAAAGATGTGTACATAATAACAGTTAATTACTTTAGTCTGCAACTATCATAAATTATACAAACACAAGCTTTTAAGACTGTCTATAAAGTCTTTCAGAAGCAAAATTTAAAAATTGCTTTAAAATAAAAAAGGAATATATTTTCCCAAAGGTGACTAAGAGTAATAAGGATATACTGATGGTACGTATGCGATGTTTAATTTCTTGCTTTGTTTTTATCAATAGTGACAATGGCTTATTGAAATGACCGTGATTTAGAATGGAAAAGATTAATTAAGAGTTTGGTAGAAGAGTGGGGACTTTGGGATTTGAGACTCCACTGTCTATAAGTTAAGTATTTCAAAAATGATAAGCTTTGAAAGTAATAAGCTGTTTAAAAGTGACCACTACTTGAATAAAACAATCTACAGATGAGAATGATAGCTACTTATAGGTTTATACAATTTGTATGATGATAATCTAGGATAGGTAAGAACCAGAAAGGAGAAGCATCTCAATCCTTTGTTTGATTGGATTACTTTGTGATGGTATGGGAGTGCCTGCGTGTTCCTGTGTATATATGTTGGGAGTCAAGCAAACAGTGTTGTCACAAGTGAACAGATTTCTGCAACAAATTCAGAACTTACCTATATTCGGATGCTTGAGTAACCTGCATATCCTGGCTTCACGTTCCAGTTTTTGGTGATCTGGAAACACGAACCAAAATAAAAGCATGGGTTATTGTAAATATCAGTGGACAGACAATGTTCTTTGTTTTATATAAGAATTTTAAATACTGAAATACAATAACTACTTCTAACAGCCCATAATAAAATTGTGACTCTGAGACCTTATTATACAATGCATTCACCTTGTTAACTGTATGAACAATAATAATCTTTTCTTCAAGTGTCTTAAGTCAAATGACGTATTCTACAATTTGCTTCTATTGAATTCGATCAGCAAACACCATCCCTAAATATTTATACCAAACTTGCAAACAATAAAAAGAAATAATTTTCGCTAACAGCTTTTGGGCGCTAAAAGTGAATGCAAACAAATTAAGTAGCCATCCATGACAGTTAAACGTGCTTCACACATCTGAACAATATCATGCACGGCGTTTTCATGTCTGTTGGCATAGTCTGATTAACTGTGTATACCATATCAACAGAGATAGTATTCAAAAGGCACAAACAAAATATTAAGTATAGAATAAAAAAAGATTTATATTCGTTTGAACCAAAGGAAGAACAAAAAAATATATTATAAATATAAATACATATTGTTACTATTTATAAGTGGAAACGAATCTATAAATAGCAAGCTTGTATGTGTATCCAGTGAAAAGAATAAAGAAATAGTGATAAGCCAAATACATGGATTTAAATTACTCAACAGTGGCGTAGCTAAGGTGGGGGGAGGGGGGGAAAAATTTCAAAATCCTCCCGGGCACCCACTTGAGGGGGGCCCCCAAATGAGTGTCCGAATTTTATTTAGTTAAGTAATAAATATTACACAATATGCAAGGGCCCCCAAAGAGGTCGGGCCCCCTTGCCCCCCCCCACCCAAAATGATGGCTAATTCCTAGCTACGCCACTATAACCAAATAATTTTGTGCACTTTTCAGTAGAATGGAAGGTTGCTCACGTGAAGAACCAGGCGATTTTGTATTTAGTCCCCTACAGTGCTGCTACAGTCCCCTATTTAAATATAGAGTCCATCACATTGTTGATTGTGTCGATGAATTGCAACATAACTCTCTCACTATAATTGTATGTATTTATAGTCATGTATTTAAACGTTTAGTATTCATTTATAAGTAGTTAAAAGTTAGGCAATCCATCACTGAGTACCGGCACCTATTTTTTTTTTTAACCACTGTATATATCCACTTTCAACCTGATCTAAAAAGCTGCAACAAAGATTGCTTTATTTCGATGATAGAAAAACAAGTTTGATAAGATTTAGTTAGTAAGTTACGACCAATTGTACTCCTCTAGTTAATGAGCTGAACCACACGACTGAAGGAGGCCAACAACAATACAATCCCTATAGTTTATGAGTTAAGATGAATCTGCAAGTTATTTAAAGACAAAATAGCTGCAGAGAGGAAAGTTAAAATATAAAATAATCATTAAAAAAAAAACATTTTATGGGAAGAACTCCGCACTTACAACTATATCTTAATAATGTTGAAGTTATTTTCCCTTTTCGATATTAAACAAAATAATTAGTTATCAATAATTGCTTAATTTTTTTTATTGATTCCTGTTTTATTAAATACAATAAATACGTTTTTAACTTGAACCGAGTCTGGAGAAATAACGTGTTCAATTATCTAAAGGGACGAAACCCTATATATTAAGCCGTATCTGAGATTAGTGAAAGATAAATTCCCTTCTTGGTATCAAACAAAATAATTAATTACCAGTACCTAATAGATAAATTGTTTTTTTTAATTGATTCATGTGTTGAATAATGAATAAATTTGCAAAGTTTCAACTTGATTTGAGAATGGGGTGTGAGAGAAATAACGTGTACTACCACCTTTTTTAACAGACAGACAGACAGAGTGAGTGAGATGAATCATGATAGTAACTTTGTGAAAGGAAAATATGGAAGACTTATTCAGCAATATCTATAAGTGCTGTATTGATGGTTCATAAATTTCTTAATAGCAAGCACACAATTAAGTGCGTACTTCAGTCGTAAAGCTAACCGTTGACTAGCATGTAGTAGTAATGACTTGGCTTTCGATCAAGACTTAAACATACGGTACACGTGTTTGGATCACCTACAAATATTGGTTCAATCTTAGACTCCCGTGTACAGACACAGTTTTAATAGATTTCGTTGTTTTGATTGAACAGAATGTTAACTCTTTGACTCTAAGTATTCTGTTAGCAGTTAAACATTACATAATTTGTTTTTAATACCCGTAGATCAGTAACAATGAACACGTGTTATTAATACAAATAAAGTGACAAGGAGGTGATAGTTCAAATGTGTACATTTCCTTGAACGGTTGGCGCTGACCAAAACGTTCCAAGAAACAAAAACAACTGAGACGTGAACGGGGAAAAACTAAGACCATGGCACCAAATAATGAATGAACTTTTCAAGTGAAAACAGGGGACCCAGTTTTTGAGCTAGGACAATGGATACGGTAACCACTAAGTGGGAAGGAATAGTGCACGTTAAATAGGTGTCCTTGTCAATGACGACAAGCCTTCTTGACCATTATTGGTTTCACAATAAGCTACTCTAATTTATCTCTGACAAAAGTGGCGTGAGCTAGGGACGAAGTCCTGTGGCTAACAAAGAACCAAATTGACACAGGTTGTTCATTTTGGCTTCTTTTAGTCCCTCGAGTCAAGACTTGTAGTTGTCAAATGGACTTCAGACGTTCCTTTAATGAAAAAGAAATACTTGACATTCCTTGTGCTTCTCAGAGACAACAAACAAAAAAAGCAGAAGTCCTATGAGAAGACACGATGGCTATCTTTACACAAAATAAAATGCAGAGTTGTCAGAAAACTGAGCATTACCATCCACTATACAATAAGGTGGTATAACCATTCGACATTGTGATAAAAATATCATACAAATGGTAGATTATGTTAATAATACATTTTAGCAATAAAATAAATAAATATATATATAAATATAAAGGGGGGGGGGAAGAAAACACGTAGATTTTTTAAAATACTTTTAGGGGAAAAATTAAACTGAGTAAAATTGCATCAATTACCTTGAATCAACCATATAATTATTTTGAATTAGATCTAGACTTAACATAATACATTTGTACGATTGGAAATATTTGTATTCATGTTTTTGTTTCACGTGACTTTCATGCTTATAGCTTACTCAGTGCTTTATGGTCCAATCACTTTAGTGGACTAATTGGGAGGGGGAGATGTGTGTTATATGGGAGAAGGTTTCCGTGCTGCTTTTTCAATTTTTTTTTAATTTTTTTATTAAAGTTGCCGAGACTGAATTTTATTTCGAGCCTTTACGATGGAAGGACGATTTGTTAGCCACTCAGCTATCCAAATACTTATAGAAGTAGAAAGTTTTATAGTCTATTGTTACTTTAAAAATTGTAGCGAACGATCTAATACTCTACTCTTAACTTAGTAGGTCCTACAAAAATTAATTAATTACGACTAATTGATTACCAATCGGTTATATTTTTGTTTTATTGATTCGTGTGTTTTTTTTACCTTGATTCCGAGTGGTAGAAATAACATACCGGTATACAAGATTCCATCCAGACAGAGTGAGTTGATATAAGATTTAAAAAAAACAACATTTTAGCTATGCATATACCGGGTAGTTTTATTATTAAAGAAAAAAGAATACTCGCATTTCTTGAAATTAAAGTCAAAAGCATATATATGATGTTCAACATTAAGTACTGTATAGCTGTTGTTTTGACTGCCAAGAGAAAAAAAAAGAGGGTATGGCCTATAGCCCTATACCAATGAAAATGGGTTAGCATTATTCACTATCGATCCAGTAGATCTAGAACTGTAATAGTAGCCAAATTGACTATAAACTTCAGAGAACAGACAAAGCACTATATACAAAGGTCAGGTCAGAATAGGTAGGATGCGGTAAGGCGAATTGACTTATTGTTCAGGAGTAAGAATTCTTTATTCCAAGAAATGGATTCCATGAATGAACAACGTTAAGTTCAAGGCTCATAAATATGTATAACTCTCGTACTTGCCACTCCATTATTCTACCAACAAGATGCACGGCGCCAAGGAAAGAAAAAACTAGGTACAAGTGAACAGTCCCCTCCCCCGCAAAAAATAACCCGTAAATATATATATATAGAGAGAGAGATCTTCTTTTTTGAAGTTAAGTCTGTGTTCTATAATATATATATATATACACTTTCAACCTGATCTAAAAAGCTATGATGTATAGTAATTTAATCTTAAATGCACCAATTAAATAAAGGTATGTCCCTGAAGTTGTTTAAACAACAAAGCAATAAAGAACAAATGAATGCTACAGTTTAAAAAAGTAACAAATGTTTTTGTTCAGAGGTGGACACATTTCAAAAAAGTTTCTAAATCGAATGTTTTCATTAGTTACGTTTTGATTAGAACTTCACGACTTGGTGCTGTTTTTACCAAAGTCTAAGGTACTTTTTACACAGCTAATATCAGCTTACTGTGTCTAGTAAACTAGTAACAAGTTTGTACAGGTTATATCTCGGATATAATATTTATAAGTATTTATTGTACCGGTACTTGACAAAAAATTATCTATTTAAAAAATTAACCAATGAGTTAACTATCGGTAATTAATTATTTTGTTCGGTATTGAACAAGGGAAAGAAATTGTAATTGACAGATGTGGTGGTGTAAATTGATTTAGTCCTCTTTGTACTTATTGTAATTGTAGAGTAAAAGTTTGAAACTAGCAATAGATATCTATAAACCATTCATAAGCAGCTCGCTGGCACAGTGGCTAGTGCATTGACTACTGAAGGTCTTGAGAATTCATGTCATACATTTTTTTACATTCACAGAGATACCACATTCCCCCCCCCCCCCATAGTTCTAACCGCACAGATTTATTAGTCTGGATCTATTACAAATTTAATGACATTATTGATAGAATTAGACTTAATGTAAGCTGTTTTTTTTGTTCGTGTTCATTTCTACATTTTCTTATATTTAATTAGCACGATTTAATTCAGATTTCATTTACCCTATAGGTTTATGTAGGCTATGTTATCAGCCGAACTAGGCCCACATATGTGATCTGTCTATCCAAATATCAAACTGCTGCAATCACAACAGATTGCTTCAATAGGTAAACTGAAAATGTCTTGGCCAATGCTAAGCATTTCTCTATGCTGACAACCAGTCCAACTCTTGGCTTTCACGTGTGACTCGGATATTGAGTCCAGCGGAACTGTTTTCACTAACAGGAAAAGGGGGTGGGGGGTACCTATCGCCTAAACCAAAGAAAGGGGCGGAAAGAGGGGGGGGGGGAGCTCGTTGGCTACCCACCTAGGAGAAGAAAATAACACTGCAGCCTTGTCTACTGACTCCGGTCAAGTAGGAGCCCACGACCCTTAGGCAGTTTGCAGCACTCACTGCTACGCCTTGGCAGAGCCTGCAACGCCGCTGACCCCAAACTGTCTCGGCACTTGTCGTTCCTTAGGCTACATCAGCTGCTTGGAGAGTGGGGACGTGATGTGTGGACAACAACGTTCCGACCACAGCTAATGCCCAGATATTCATCTGACTTTCATGAGATGATCCGTAGTCGCTTCGTGACTGAAGCAGTTACCGTGTGTAATAAATGTGTCCAGCTGAAACAAAAGTACCAGGCAAAGTGGCTTCTTTGTTCTTCTCTGCAACATATATATCTACAAATCAAATCAAATCAGGTAGTACCGGTATGTAAACTGTGGGGAGAACAATGAGTAGATAAAGTGCGCTTGTACAGAATCAAATCGTATCCAAGTGTTATAGATATGTATGCAATGATTCTGCACCATTGAGTTTATACGGGGAGGCTATATTAAGTTTGGGAGGCGATTTTTCCTTCATACTACTACCCTTATATTAACTCGCTTTCTATCATTGTTTATGTTTCTTGAATGTTTCGATTTTCGAAATCGATATTTGACCACTTCTACTCATCCAATCGTTATAAAATTTTGCATAAAAGCTAATGCTCGATGACAACACAGGAATGAATTTAAAAAATCAACCAATTCGTTAATCCGTTAGTCGTAATTACTTGTGTTTTTATATATAGATTGTAATACGCTAAAGAGAGATAAGCCATGTGTAAACTAAAGAATCAGGCGAATAGATTTGAAAGATAGCTAGAGTAAAATAAAATAATAAAATTTTAATTCGAAGATTACATCAAAGACTATGTTAATATAAAGAGTACATCAAAGACTATAAGTTTTACAATCCATTATTAAGAAAACTTTGTAATAGATTTGGTAATTATCATTGTCTTATTACCATTTTTACAAATGATATTTACTTCTACAAAAATACAATAAAATTAAATAGTTTATCCTTAGAATAGTAAACTCGCATATATCAGTAATCGAAAATGATTATAAAAGTTTAAGACTAAAGGCTTTTAACAAAATAATATAAAAAAAAGTTAATAGAACGCTTATATAAAATTTAAAAAACGCACTAAAAAGTATACATTAATTACGTACTAATAATAAAAGCGTAGGCCGTGTTTACAGAAATATTCAAAGTGGCGGGTGTGAAGAGTACTTTAAAATTATTCAAAACACACCCAACGCTTTGATTATTTGTATACTTTTTATTCTTGTTTTTTTAAACTATTTCTTATTTTTATTATGACATTTATGCAAATGGTTCTCTCGCAGAATAAGGTTATAAATAAAAGATATTTTTATTACTAAATTATGTATTAATGCCAAATTATTGATATGTAGTCATTTATCAAAGGAAGGATACATTTTAAATCATTTAGCAAACTTGTAAACATTCAAAAAGTACCAAACAAATCAATGCCTCTTGTGATGTTGATCTATCACCACCACAAATAGCACTTCATGTTTTGATAGTATCAAGGTGTTGAGTACTAAATCACCAGAACATCTCAAATGCAGCAAGCTATCAGCCGTATGCTCTATTGATGCCCACTTAGAGATAACAAAATGCCTCGTGATTGGGTCCGTAATAGTATTATGAGTCACTATCATTTTGTCTATCATCGGCTTATTACACTGGAGAGATGTGAGTTCACGTTTCTAATGCAATAGTAAGAACTTTGTTGTTAAATACATAAAATAAGGTTTACATGAATTTAGCCAAGCAACCCTGACTTTTGTGTGTGTGTGTGTGTCTGCTTAGTGTTGAAAGAATAAACATACTAAAACATGCGATGCTTTTATGTCTATGTGCTTGCACCATGACTTGGCCTTGTTTTGATGTTAGAAATCTCTTGCCAACTACTACAAGTATAAATTCGAAATTTGTTTTTGTTTTTTTAAATGATACAACGTTAAAACGAGACATTAGTTAAAGTTGCAATATAGCTAATCTTATATGGGACAGATACAGGTACGACTTAAATTGTGAAATTCCCACCGCCTACACAAATCCAAATATCAATGTGGTCTGTGTTAAGTTTAAGACCTTGACATTGCATTTACGCAAATATTACAACGTAAGGACGGATGTCACACATTCTTTTTAACGCAGCCAAAACTGTAGATGAACGCCATACCGTGGGGGCGTGAAAAAAGTTGTATTTCAGCGAGTCTCAAGACGTTGACTCTCACGCTCTGAATATGTAGTTGTAATAGGATCAAATGTCTATATTTATGTCCGTATACGTACGTATTTACACTGGTGGCTTAGATGTCATCGAACAGCTAAAATATAAGAATCAGATATGAGATTATGACTGATTATGTAAGTCACAAGTGTATGGTCACACATTGTGTAACGTCTGATACATTGTGTGTTGCGTCACAGGGATTGTGGACTGTAGAGCCGAGAGTTACATTTCCTAAACCAGTGATGCCCAACCTTATACAGCCTGCGGGCCATTTTAATTTCCGACACTCGTGTCGTGGGCCACATTAATGAAAACATACAGATAACTGAAATAGAGAATAAATCATTTTAAATAGCTTTATAACAATCCCGTGGCTCCAGTAGGCCTACTTAGACCCATAAGTCAATTACGTAACAAGTGTCTTAGACGTCTTATAACTGAACAAGTTTTTCTATAAAATTAAATGCTTGTAAACATTGTGATCATACCCAGCAATTGTTTTCAGAAATGTGCAAGGTTAATGTAGACAACACGGCGAAGGAATCTATTGTCTGTATTGCACGAAATGTCTCAAGCATGGAAGTCTGGCTTTGTAAGTCAATCAGTTCCAGTTGGTGTCACTCCTCAGCGGCAATAGAAATGATCTCGAAATCTGCTGCTCTGTCATTTAGTTTTGAATGAAGATTTTCACCAACATCGTCCATCCGTTTTGCAGTTGTCATGCCAGAAAGGCGGCACAGCTTCAAATGCATTTTTTTCAGGCCGATTTTATTAATGCTTCATTTCTCTTCTAAAAATGTGAGCAACTCTGTAGCCTCCATTACAGCCACGACTCATTTTCTTGACTTCTTGGTAAATACTTTCGTCACTCGCTCAACTCTAGACGTAACTTAGCGACTCTTTTCTTAGCGGCTCAAACCAACAGTGCCTCCATATTTTTGTAATGGTTTGTTATAGAATGCCTTTTTATGTTATGTTCTTTAAAACAGCCACTTTATCACTGTACTAAACATTTCGCGGTTTAGGAATTAATTTTTCTTTCTCAGCTCAATATCGAAATAAAAAATAAAACAAATTCCGAACAATGAGTCATAGCATGCAGACGTTAAAATCATGGATTGGTGCTTTTGTAGCTGTCGTAAAATATAGAAAGACTGGAGAAGCCAATCTCTCAAACTTTAATTAACAGTTAATAATTTAGTAAGAGTTTTCTTTGCATGCAATGTTCATTGTTATTAGAATAAACTACGCACGGTAATTAAAGTCCCAAGCAATAGAAGAATATTCTTTTATAAAGTTAATTTCGTGTACATATATACTTTTAGACTTACTGAAATGTAGATTTCTCGATTTATGTTTTTGATTAGTCCATACTAATTAAAACGCTAAGCTATTTAGACTAAGACTTATCTGCATATTTAGTATGCTGGGCAGAAAAAAAAAGGTAATGTCAAAGTATGATGTGTGATGACAATTTCAATGATAAATTCATTTCAAACTTAACTGTCCAGTATATTTTGGAAAAAGTTATAGACATTAAATTTTGACCAGAAAATGTATTCCTTGCGTAGTCTAGATCTAATAGAGAGAGAGAGACCTGGAGTTTGGTAATGCATACACAAGAAACACACTGAAATGTTGCCAGCTCAAGAGAAACGATAAATCGTGAAAGCACGTGAATCAGATCTGGAGCTTTTCCTAAGTCCGGTTAGTATAGTCAGTATTTGATCACGAAACAGTTTCTTTAGGAAGTTAAGACTTGTGTAGGAGGAAATAAATGGTAGGCCAATAACCGGTGCATATAATGTGAGGGGTAAATGTGGCCAGCTAAGTTCAGTGAGATAAGGCATTCTAGTGACTTTGCCAGTTGTGCCTCTTGAAATGTTTGATATCTTGAGGAGAGGGCATCTAATGCAGTGTCATTATTGTTTAATATGGTCGATTTAGGGCATTTTCGTTTTGAGAAAGTATAAATGGACTTTTTATCTAATTGGATAGTATAGTTTAATAGGGAACATTTAAGATTCAAACTTATCAATTATATTTAAATAATAAGATAAAAATTATTTTTCGATACTATCCGGTAAATTTGGGAGATTGAGCGCCATTAACATTTTTATAACCATCCCAAAAAATGAAAACAGATAGTCGGTGAGATAAAAGCCATTATGAAAGAGAATGCGATTGAATAATTGAATAGACATTTAACAAGTAAGAAAAAATTGACACTATATGATACGATAATGTAACACAATGGATGTGGATTATTGTTTACACTTTCCAATTGAGAATCAATATTGCACAAAACCCATACGATATTTTCGCTTCTATTATACGCAGTTACTGCACTAGCATCCTGAATGTCTGCTCTGGCCAAATACGTAGACTAGTGACAACTTGTTCTCCCAGGACCTCGGGGTCTACAGGGCAAGACAAGTGGATTTCATCCGTTTCTAGGAATTGTATGCCCAGAAGCCATCCACTTTCCCAGACCGCTAGCAGATATCCATTAGCGCTGGCTAAAACACGCTGACAGAAAATAACTTAAGCCAGAGCTCTACACTGATACATGTAGATCTATGTAGAATTGAACATACCGGAACTATTTCTTTGCCTGGATCGATTGCTCTTAGCTAAACTATGATAAAATATAAAAAAAATAAAACAAGCACCACAGTTCAATTTGAACTTGGTTTTAAGTGAACACAATATGGTCATTGTTATTTTTAGCACCTGTTTTGTTCTTCTTGTTGATGTGAGCAGCTGTTGATTTATCCACATAAATACCGAGCCGGTGACCCGATCAAAAAGTGGATGTGTGCTCTCTGTATTGAAACACAACATTTAGGTTGCCTACTCACAACAGGAGGGGTCATCTGCACTCAAAATGTGTGTCACATAATATTAGGGTGAACTATGGAAAAAAAAAAACGTTACAGTTACCTAAGAAGACAGGTACGCGATCACAAAATATTACATCCCCGGTCACTAAACATTAGATCCCTGGGCACACAACAAGAAAAGGTCACCTACAGGTGAGAACACCATGCCCATATAGTGGTGTGACATTGTTGAACCGAGGTGTCTATTTTGTTTAAACATGTTCTCCTAATGTCAAGTTCAAGTGGACACTTGTACATTTGTATAGTGAACAAATAATGTATGCAAATGTTAGAAAAAATGTGTAATATTATTATAATTGTATCAATGCATAAGGAGCTCATTTTCTCGACACCAAAGCATATCGTGTTAACACTTGCACATCCCACCCAATCTATGAAATCTTGCTCTAGTTTAAAATCGTTTGGGACAACCAATACGACAGTCAACATTGACTACAAATTATGTCGATACATAGCTACACACTTTGAGCATGTGGGAAGGGGGGAATAGGAAGGCAGCAGCAAAGATAAGGAATCCGGTGAAAAGAGGCTAGCAGACACCCTGAAGACGTACGTGACAGTCAGGCTCCAAGTGTAACTAATAAAGTGTCTCGTCCAAACCTTGGACCTCCCAACCTTCTCGCGCCTTTTGTTTTTAAAGGAAAGAAGCACGGGTGGCTTTCATCATCTATGTGTTCGCTTCTCCATTGTGTGAGCACAAGAGAGAGAGAAGGGGGAGCGAGAGGTGTGCGCGGTGTGTGTGTGTGTGCTTTGGTGGCGTGAGAAGAGGACTAACAAACGAGATATCGAGCTGAGGTTGGGGGGGGGGGGGGGGGTAAGAGGGGCACACCAACAGGTAATCCTTGATTACATGACGTGCAGACTTTCAAAACTGAACACAATGTTTCATAACTGAATCTTAGGAAAGGTTTCATAGGTTTAGTTTTACAACTTTAGTCAATGACAAATACGCTTGCTTTTAAAACTAGTATTTGATGCAATGCATTTTTTTTATTTCATCCAAGCAAATTTTCTGCAAATACATTAAAAATTATGACTACTCACACGCCAAAAGCGACTATAAAGCCTAAAACTAATTTCAGAACTATAAGCCAGTGTTGTTGCTGTTGTTGTAGAACATTTCAATGAGTAAGTCTGAACAGCTTATAACGAAGTGAATCTCTCGCGTGGAAGGAAATCTGCTTGTCCACATACATAGTGGAATAAAGTCACGAGTTAATCTTTTTTTTTTGTTTGTTTACTAGCCAATCTCAAAACTACTCTTCGATGTTCTTACATAATGAAGTCAACGTAGAATACACAGAAAACAATGGAATGGTATGAAACAGTGGAAGTCCTATGCAGACATCAGATATTATGCTAGAGAGTGACAAGTTGCTGTATGGTACTCAGAAATTTAGAAAAAAAAAATAAAAATTGTTGGTTTCTAATTTAGGCATGATTTTATGATTATGATATATATGATAAGCCTGAATATATTATGATATAATGTCAGTTATTATTTTTACAAGCTCTTCAAATCTAAAAGTTGCAGCTGCTATTCAAAAACTAGAATATATCATTAAGGAAAAGCCTTTGTAAATTTGCATATTTTTGAAGTGCTTGCCCTTAAAAGTTTGTTAACTGAAGACTATGCATTATAGAAGTGCTCTTGAGAAAAAAAAGAAAGAAAAAAAAGACCAAAAAGTGCTAAATGGTCATTTCAGAATAAGAAGTAAGGAAGTATAAACTGAGATAAAGTTGGCCACCATATAAACCTTCTCACTCCAAATGGAATTAGTCTTTCATAAATCAGCATTAGAGGAACATGCTAGTCAATAACACATATTTGTATTTATCAAACTGTAAGTATGGTATAACAGAATTTCTTGCTGGTGATTAATGATGCTACATAAATATAAAAGTTAATCAAAATATTAGGGAAACAAATATGCACAATGATGGTAAGGTGTGTTAAATTTAAACAATTTAAACAAGCTCAACCAAATTATGTAGGTAAAAAAAATTGTTTTAATAGCAGCCAAAGTAAATAGATTACATAAAAAGTCAATGATTAAAAAAAAAAACGAAACAAAAAAAAAGATGTATTACCATCATTGTCTGAAGCTAATTTCATAGTGATAAAAAAAAAAAGCATTTAAAATTAAAGTTATGATCATAATGAGAATAAACTTATAGTTAACAAGTAGGTTAACAGTGACAGATGAATATGTTAAAATACTAAGCGATCTGTAAAAAAAATATGTTTTGTGTACATCTGAAAAAAACAACAACATTCAAATCATTTATAATATCATTTCTAAATATGCAAACAACATTCTAGTAACAGATTACAGAGACACATAATGGGCAGGTTAAAACAAAATGTAAGGAGGGGAAAGACACAAAATAAATAAATAAATTTCACAACTAAGTTATTACTACACAGCTAAAGGCTAAACAACTACATTGATACATCCCATTTGTATTCAATGGCAGAAAATGGTAGGGAGGGAATGAACAAACAGAGGCATCTACACAATTCTGTAGCACAAATGAAACCAGTAACAACAAACGCTCGCTAACAGCAGGACACAAACAGCAGTCAGATCTTGCTATTTGAATATATATATATATATTATATTTTAATTAAACACTTGTATTTATTTCAAAGTGGTTTCAGAATTCTACTAAGAACTGAAAGTTGGGTTGACAAGCTACTGCTAGATAATGCTTTGGATATTTTAAAATGCTTATTAAGTTAGAGACAACAAGGTTTGACTGTATCATTACTACAACTTACTACACATTTATTAAGGGGGCATTTTTCTACAGACAAAAAAAAATATTTCTATAAAACCTTAATTTATTCTATTATAAACTTTTACGCCTTTATTTTTTGAATGAGCAGGCACTTATTGCAAGGGTTATTACTAATAGAATATTAAATTTAATAAATTAAATTCAATTTAATTAGAGTTACCTCCACCATTTGCAAAAAAGCTAATCTAATGATGATGCAAGCTATTTCAAGAGTTAACAATAGTATAAATAAACATATAGTACATTATACTTCATGTATTTAGATTAATTGAAATTTATAACACTTTATTGACTTTAAAAAGTTTTTTTAAAGGATTTTTCATGTGATTAATCTAGTCTGAAGAGCTGAATGTCAAGGATATAAATAAATGTAGAAAAAAATCATGGTAAGAAAAAAAAAACTTTATTTAAATGCCTTTAAACCAAGCTTAACACATTTACTTCCCTGTATCTTTAGGTATCTAGATTAAATAATGAAAAAGCAGCACTATTTCATCTTTTAAAAATAATAAAATCAATTTTTACCTCTGGCAGACAATTTCTTGGTATTAATTATTTTTGCAGCAAATTCTAATCCAGTGGCTTTTTGCACACATCTCTTCACAATTGAGAAAGCTCCCCTAGTGAAATAAAACAAAATTCAATGAATGTAATATTTATGCACCTATAAATGTTTAGAGCTACATAAAAATAAAATTAGCCTAGATAAGTTGTACCTGAATAATAAGTTTTAGAAAGAAATTCAAACAAAATAATTAATTAATAAAGAAATGGAATGATAGTTATAGATCTAGTACTATATGTTCACTGACAGTAAATAAAAAAAAAATATCCTGGCAGGTGATATACATATAGGAATTGATTTCTTATTTAAACAAGATTATAACTCAAGTTCCTGACATAAAAAGAAAAAAAAAATATTTATAAATAAGTTTGGCTGGTAAAATTATTTTCACTAACTTTGAAAGTGTCAAAATGGGGATGAAGAATGCTAAGTTAAGGTTCTATCCACTGCATTAGACTCACCATCCAAGCATAAAGTGGGTTACTTACAAGCAATCATATATATACTGGACATAAATGTAATTTGTATAGATGGCTCATAGAATGATGATGACGATGTTGAATTTTAGGTGTCATCTAAAAAAAGCTATTTTAAAGAGCTCTATCACTGATAGCGAAATTTTGTTATTCATTGTATATATTAAAGCCTTTCAAAAGAAATCAAACTAACAAAGAAACAAAAAGTAAGATCGAAGTAGGCTTACAAGTCATGCCTATATAAATAAGGTACTCTCAAAGAAGCAAGGATTTATGACCATATTTGTTTTGTTTTTTTGCTTTTGCATTTCTTTTTTTTTTCCCCAACACTATTGAGGGCATGTGGAGGTGGATCAGGAGAAAGAAAGGAGCTGGGGTAGGGTGCCAAAGCATTCTTAAAATGCATTTTCATTAGACATGGGAAGGTTCTCTTTGTTACTCTGTACTTGGCTAGATATTAATATTGTAAATAATTATATATATATATATATATATATAATGACTAGTTACATACATTAAAGTAGAATATGACCAAAGTAACCACAAATTAAATTTAAATATGAAAAACAAAATGAACAACAGGATATATTAAGAATTAAAACTTGTTTTTGTCTTTTATGTTTTTGTTTTGTTTTTTTTTTCACAAGAATTTTGTTCTTCAATAAATTAGATCAGATATATCTAGAATCTAGACTGATTATTGGTTAAAAAAAAACAAACTATTTTCTACTTTTAGGTCTATGGACTAGACTAAATATCGGAAGCTGCATTAGCCTATAGATATAGATTTCTATAACAAGATCTAAATAGGAAATGGCAGGTGCATTATAAACTTCACATACATACAGGATTAGAGAGTTGTTAAACTGTATGCAAATATGTTACAAGTATCTTGAGATATTTTAAGTACATGAATGATCATCTATAGAAGAATAGCGAAACTAAGAGATATTTTCAGGTGGTCAGTTTTCTCTGAATTTTAGAGCCAAATGTTCTTCATAAGTTGGGACAAATGAAAATGAATGGTATTCCCTTAAATTCAACATTATCTAACTATAGATCTATCTAGATCACTCTATACTCAAATCTAGATCTAAATAGAGTAAAGCCACCTCATTGAACACATATTGCACAATCTTTAGCATTCAAATTTTTTAAATTCCATATTGGTCAGATCTAGGGAAAAAATGAAACATCTATAAACTTGTCATCAATTGGCCTATAAAAATGAATGTTGAAATGTTTTACTACACATAGACTAATTATAAAATCTGATGTCAAATAGGGGTGGGTAGGTATATATGCCAAAGTGTCTACCTCAGCAAAAACATTTTTTCCCTGACTACAGTATTGAAAGCCTTGTAAACCGTATCAACAATATGTATTAATTTATATGGCTTAAGTTTAATTTAAAAATTAAGTATGATGTGGCAACATTTCCAGAATTATAAACCTTACACGCCCCCTTCCTCCTATATATATATATATATATATATAGAGAGAGAGAGAGAGAGATCTTCTTAAAACTAGAGTAGTTTATTTTACTTTGACAGCGCATTATTTGACAATGGTTCTGCATAGAAAGGAAAATGAAGTATCAAAATCTTCTTTAGTTTAAGGAGAATAAGGATGCCTACTTATATTTGTACCCCTAACCTATATTTGTTATTATATTTAGGGTCAAAGAGGTCATGTGTTTTCATTTAATTCAGACAAATTTGACCCACATTATTTGATTCCAGACACCATAATTTATTTCAGACAGTCTCTATATTTAGCCATCAATAAACTCAAATTTTAATACTATATTAACATTAACTAAATTTTAAGATCCCCAGGCATAGCCCCTCACATGAAATCATTAAAATGTTTTCACATTATGCATAAATAAGAACACAAAAAATAAAAATATGAACACACTTTTTCTACCAAAATTAGGTCACTGGGATAGTGACTTCTACACAGACTTTTAGACTTAAATTATTTTATGTTTGCATGATTAGATGTGTATTGAATGTTTGTGTTTTTTGTTTATTAATTTAATAAATTTATAATACAGATGATCTTTTGTAGTATAGTACAGGTTAGGATAGCCATTCTTGCCTAAATAGCTGAATCCTCAATATTCTCTCTATATAAATCTAGATCTATCTAGTAAGTCTAGATCTAGGCATTTAACTTCATTAAATGTATCAAGATCACTCCAAACATTTGCCCATTTATTCTCTTTAAAAAAATATAAAAAAAATATAATATAAATATAAGATCATTAACACTGATGTCCAAAACTGGCTGTCTGAAATAAATTTTGGTAAGAAAATCGTAATTTAATACAAACACCCTATTAATTTTCTTTTGTATGGAATCAAACAATTTGGCTAATGAATCAAATAAATCAGCTCCAAAAACAGAATAAATATTGCTGGCTCATTAGCATAGGCTTAGCCAATCAAAAAATATAGTCTTAACCCTATGAAGAGGTTAAGTCATCCTGGTAACATAGGTTCATAGGAAACAACAACAACCTCATTTACATATTTGAAATTCTTTTTTCTTACATAAAAAGATAGCTAAATGGAAGGAAATTGGGTTAGAATCATTGGAAAATGGTCCATGGACAAGCACGATTACAATGTGCTAGTTTCATATCAAATATCAAAATAAAGATGTAATGAACACAAAATAGCGAGTGTCCCAATTCATGTAATGTCCAGATTAAATAAACTACTCTTCTATATTAATATATTATTTTTTAATATAGAATCTAGATTCTAGACATAAACTAGATTTAGATTCTAGATCTAACTAGAATAATCTAGATTCATTAATTCATAGTCATAGATCTAGACTTTTACTAGTTTTAGATCTAGAATAGATCTAGAGTCTAGATCAATATAGAATCTAATAATCTAATCTAAATGAGTAGATCTAGATCTATAGTATATGCAGCGGAACTAAAGTTACAGTGATTTACAGTGTGAGTGTGCTGATGCCGACACACAGCAGACGACTCGTTATCAACCGTACTGACTGCTGTAGTGTTCAACTGTTAGTCAACTTTTATCATTTATGAATTTTATGGGATACCGAGCGATGGATCAAGGGGCGATTCAGTGAGTGTTAAAATGAACATGTCAGTATCACATTCTTAAATTGTAAAAAGAAATAGGTGCCCTACGTCTAAGCTAATATAAATAAAACAATGACTAGCCTACTTACTTTCCTAACTCCTCCTTTAATTCGTAAATATCGCTAAACTTGGCGGTGGACGTTTGGGCCGCCATATTGAATGTTAAATGACTTTATAACATCACTCTCGGAATATCTCGCAGGCCTAGTAAATGCGAGATCCAAAGAAACCCTTCCATACTTCTACCATTACCGTACCCCGAGCAAGCTGGGCCTCTTTAATTAATTCATTTATTGTTTAGACAGGAAAGCTTTTGCTGTATTTCAATTTAGATCTTCTGAGAAATGTAAATTCGTTTTAAAAGCCATATTGAATGTAGGAAGTTTGAAGATTCCTTGTAAAAAGGCTTGAAATTTTTTAAAAAAAATGATACGGCAATATATTATTATACATTTATAGGCTATTTCAAACTATTTGATCTAGATTCATGACCTTGATCTACATTCTATCAATAATAATCTTATTTTAATAAAATAGGTCTAGTGTCTACAGCTTTGTAATATCAAGGCCTCTGTTTAACAGCCCTTATTGTAATTGTGTACTGATTTAAGCAGGGCCGGATTAAAGGGAGGGCAGGCGGGACTACACGCCTGGGAATCCACAACAAGGGACCTTCATAAAGGATATACCTGGACACAAGGATTTTTTTTCGGGGGGGGGGGGGGATTTTTCTGTCCCCCCTCCCCAAAAAATATATATGTTTGTATGGATGGATGTGTGTGTGTACACAATTAATCTCTATTACATTCTGACCCTTCATTCCTTTGAAAGACGTTTATTGTGCACTTGAATAGGTTATTCCTGGATTTAGTGAAAAAATTGTAGACTCCTCGCCCTTGCCAGCAAGTGGTCTGGGGGAGCGCTGAGAGCTCCCCCAGCGCAGGGCGGAGCCCCGCCGCCAAGCACTATTTCTGGTATTGAAAGCCAACTAAATGCATATTCTTAGGTACCTACACTCCTATAGTGCATTATTTTGATATTAAAAAGTAGTTGTATTTCAAAAACTTAATGTGCTATTCTTACTGACTTAGACCTCCTGCGCCGTTCGGCGCATTTGCTGGCAAGCTGTTTTTCACAAAAAGCTGTCACTGGCAATGTCTGAAGCCTCTTCCCACCTGCTCTGAGGACCTCCATGAAAGTGTGGCGCCAAGTTGTACTATGATGTCATCGCAGCTCTTATGATGCGTAATTCATTTTGTAGGAGAACATGTCCCACAAACCTAATGCGACGCTCTGTCACAACCTTACTAAGGGGTCGACTCCCAGTTCGGCATAGGATTTCCTTGATTGAGACACGACCTCTATAACTGACTCCTAAAGACTGTCTTAGCCATCTTTGTAGAGCCACATTTCGTCTTTTTCAATTCCGGCAGATGACTATCCACTGCACTTTATTAATGGAGCCCAGTCACTGGTAGAAATTTGTAACCTCTCTTGGCTACACTCTTGGAATTAGGTGACGAAAAGGGAAGTTTTATCGTCAAAATCATCTGTTGGGGGATTTTAAACTAAAATATATCTGAACTTTTTTTGTTTTTATTCAAAACCCCATTTAGCTACGGTCATAGAATATGGTGACTGTAGTTTGCTTTTGAAATAATATTGAATAGAGAGGCTTTCAACCTTAAATCGCTCTGTAGGGGGATTTAAAATTCAAAACTATCTTGAGGGGTTTTAAACTTTTAAAAAAGCCATCTGGAGGAGAGGGGTTGAAACTCAAAACCCCCTTTGGCTACGCTCATACAATTTTGAGTGTGTAATTTGCTTTTTTATATTGAAGAGGGGTTTATCGTAAATTTTGGAGAGGGGTTTAAAATCAAAATCAAAAATATATATATAGGTAGCATAGGCGTAGCCAGGGGGAGTTTTGGGGTTCAACATCCCCAAATGAAATGCCCCCGCGGGGGGTGGGGTATTTTGTGGTTGATTTTGTTCTTTAATTTTCCTTATTTTAGGTGAGATTTTATAGTTAAACCATCACTCGCCCCGATGAAGCCAAATGGGGTTTTGAGTTTAAAATCCCCTCCAGAGTGGTTTGAGGTTAACCTCCATCTTTTATTTTAAAAAAATTAATAATAACACAAACGACAGTCACCAAATTCCACGAGCGTAGCCAAGGGGGATTTGGAGTTTAAAACCCCCTTAAAAAAATGTATGATAAAACCCCCTCTTCAATATAAGACTAAAATATACAGCAGTCACCAGATTCTTTGATCGTAGCCAAAGGGGGGGGGGGCGAGTTTACCCCTCCCCCCTCCAGAGGGCTTTAAGTTTAAAACCCCCTCCAGATGGTTTTGAGTTTAAAATTCCCTATAGAGAGTTTTGAGGTTAAAAACCCCCTCTTCAATATTATTCTAAAGCAAACTACAGTCACCAAATTCTGTGAGCGTAGCTAAGGGGGCTTTGAGTTAGTTTAAAAAAAAAAAAAACTCCAGAGATTTTTAATTTTAAATGATAAAACTTTTCCCTTTTCAATATAAAATCTAAAGCAAACTACTGTCCATGCGCCACTTTTTTTTTTCAATTCTGATAGTAATTAACTTGGTGATAAATATATCTGTAAAGGCACCTATATATATATATATATATATATATGACTGTTACGTGTGACTTCTAAATATTAAATATTAATTTTAATTGCTTTCTTCCAAATTGCGGGGCCATGTATAGAAGATTAAAAAAAAAAAGAAACTGGAATTTATTTTATTTTTTTGTTGGAAATAATAGCTACACAAGTTTGAATGTAAACAAATTAAACACGCGACGAGAATATATAATATGAACAATGTGTTACTATCCAGTGAACGATTTGTGAGCGATATGTCGGGTGAACGAATAGTCGGATAAACGAAAAGTCCTGAACGATTTGTCGGTGAACGGAATGTCATTGAACGACTTGTCGTGGAACCGTAGAAACTATTTGGATGCAAAGTGGGAAAAGTTTGAATGACCTCCCTTGTCTAAGCTCAAAAACTGAAGGACCTTTTGTAAAACTCACAATCTTCTGATAAATTTCAAATTTTCCTTCTTAATAGAAGTTCGATGCACATAATATGTATAAAATATTCTTTACTTTATCAGAAGTATGGCCTATTTATCGTCTTTCAAAGTGCTTTCTTTTGCTTTTCAAATTAAATATGAAAATGTAGGCCTATGCATCAAGGGGAGAAAAAAGGCTATTTGCATTACGCACGATCTTTTCTTGAAAACAATATTTTCTATTCAGAATATATTTCATTGTTGTCTCAATCGTATTCCCAATAGACGCAGCATCTTTTTTTCATATTTTTGTTCTTTCAAATACTCACTTTAAAGATTTTAAGAATAGGCCTACTACTTGTACCCTTTTATTAAGCAAACAAAAAAAAAAAAAAAAAAAGAAAGAAGACGATTTGACTAACGCAGTTACATCCAAGTACAGTTGAGAATCAATGTCATTTCATTGATGTGCAGTCAGTGCTGCATTCTCTATTTTTGATTTTCCGAAGCGTGATCTTTTGTTCTTTACTACATCTGTTGAATGGGGACAGGGATGTGTTCGGCATTCTCGTGTAGGCGTTCTTATAAATTATATATATAGATCAATTAAGTGTATAAGAACAGCATCCACAGAAATGTGTTGAGTTGAGATATCTTACGAAGTGATCATTTTGGAATAAACTTATCTAATTTCATCCATATTTTTTTTCTAACTTTTAATTTTAGTTCACCCCTTTTTCCTTAGTCGACTTAAGTGGAAGATGGCCTAAAAATCTGGAAAGCGCTGATGACAAAGCGTAACACTAAACAACGCGAAGATTCGATGCCCATCCTGGACATTTTTTTCTCTCTATTTCTCAATGTTGAGTTGACTATGAACCCAATGTAAGTGTTCACTGATCTGCTTCTGTAAGAGTCATTCACAATAAATACTACAAACAACCCGCGAAGATTCGATGTCCAGAATGTCACGTGTTCATTTGGCTAGAAGATCTTGATGCTATAAACTTGTGACATATGTGGGTTCGGAGGTGCCTTGATTATAGTTCAAACACTTTAATAATCAATGAAGTAACAAAGTGTTGATATGTTTCTTGAGTTTTAATTATTTAAAACTTGAACTTGAAACAATAAATGTACATACAAAGATATATAAAACAGATACAGGATTCAGTGAAAACGTTCAATAAAATGAGTAAATATTACTTTAAAACTTAGCGACTTCTAAGCCTAGCTTTCTAGCTCTCTCTCCGTCTCAGCTAACACTCCGCCTTTTATATCTTTCTTTAGAATCAAGAACCGTGACATCTCAATACCCATCCTTGACTCGTTTACATTTAATTTTCCCCTCAATTGTTTCTGTAATTTAACCTACGCCAATTATGTCTCCCTGATGTAGCCTTAAACCAAGTTTTAATCGGCGTCCTTCTGGCATTAAAGCGCGAGCGCGCTAACCCAATTTGAGATAGGTACAATGTCCCATTCTGTGAACAACGAGGTGTCACTAGGAACTGTTTTTGTAATTTAAGCTATGTTAATTTTGTTTCCCTGCTGTAGTCTTGAACTAAGTTTTAATCTGTGTTTTTCTGGCATTTAAGCGTGGGTACGCTGACCTGATTTGAGATAGGTACAATGTCCTCATTTTGTAAACAATGAGGTGTCACTAGGGACGTGACATATACCCCCCTCTTCCTAAGCGGGATGCATGTTGAGTAAAACGGAACTGCAACCGCTCAATCTTACATATAATAATGTTACCAACGTACAAAGGATTACAGATACTTCTTCCATGTATAAAAATAATTTTCAATAATAGGCAGTATTCTAGTTTTAGAATTTTTCACAATAATAACATATGTAAGCATGGCAAATACAGAAAAAGATTCGGATTTTCTCTACTTCCGACTCTTGCACTTCATTATATAGACGACTTGTGTGTGGAAAAGTGGATTTCGACTCTTGCACTTCATTATATAGACGACTTGTGTGTGGAAAAGTGGATTTCGACTCTTGCACTTCATTATATAGACGACTTGTGTGTGGAAAAGTGGATTTCGACTCTTGCACTTCATTATATAGACGACTTGTGTGTGGAAAAGTGGATTTCGACTCTTGCACTTCATTATATAGACGACTTGTGTGTGGAAAAGTGGATTTTGACTCTTGCACTTCATTATATAGACGACCTGTGTGTGGAAAAGTGGATTTTGACTCTTGCACTTCATTATATAGACGACCTGTGTGTGGAAAAGTGGATTTCGACTCTTGCACTTCATTATATAGACGACTGTGTGTGGAAAAGTGGATTTTGACTCTTGCACTTCATTATATAGACGACCTGTGTGTGGAAAAGTGGATTTCGACTCTTGCACTTCATTATATAGACGACCTGTGTGTGGAAAAGTGGATTTCGACTCTTGCACTTCATTATATAGACGACCTGTGTGTGGAAAAGTGGATTTCGACTCTTGCACTTTTTTATGTATACGACTTGTGTGTGAAAAAATAAGGTCCACGACAGAGATGTACAAGAAGATGACTTTAAAAAAGATCACGCCCATTACAGACGTCCCTGAACTATATGTACCTAGAATGTCCCACGCATAATACTATAGACCAGCGCTACCTCTTTATTATTAGACTTAATATGGCCCTAGACTTTTTTTTCCCCCACTAATATGAATAGTGCGTTCTGAAAGAAAACACACCCATATTGGCCATTTTGAAATTCTTACTACAAGAAAAAAAGGCGTTGTAGACGCCAGGAGAAACATTTTCTGAAACTGAAAACGTGAAATGCGCCGTGTGCCCGTCCCGAAATTAAACCCCATGAGCGGGAACCTGCCGCATCTTCAATTTTATCTCCACGAAAGAACTTTTGATAAAACTTAAAATATAGGCAACGCTATTATTGTTATTGCTTCTGTTTCTTATACACCTCGTGTAGAAATACATAAACATTTTCTTGGGTTTCGCCCAATTACTGATACAACTGGAGAAAGACTTTGTGACTTCGTAATAAACAAAAATGCCAAGTTAAAATAGGAAATAAAACTTGTAAGAGGGCATCAGGGATACGACTACGTCGCCATGATGAAAGGAAAACAAAAAAACGAATGGTCTACAAAAAAAAATGGTTTTAAATCAAAGAGCGCTTTTGGTACAGCGTCCAGGTCAGTCTTAATGAATTTTTTTTTTAGAAAAAAGGGGGAAGGGGCGGCATTTTAAAATTTCGCACGCAGGGGCCACAACCCTCGCGGCGGCGCTGATAGAAGGATTGGCTACATCATGTGGGGCCATATTTGCTTTATTACAATTAACGTACACTGCCCTACACCAACCAACCTGACCAGGAAGGCAACTTCAATAAGAAAAACATTAGAAAAAAATACTTTAAAAATAAAAGCTTACGTTAAGAGTAATTGTATGAATTACTTTGGATCAGTCATGTAATTGAATTTGTCATGGACTAACAATACAGAGTCATGTCATTGAATTTGTCATGGACTAACAATACAGAGTCATGTCATTGAATTTGTCATGGACTAACAATACAGAGTCATGTCATTGAATTTGTCATGGACTAACAATACAGAGTCATGTCATTGAATTTGTCATGGACTAACAATACAGAGTCATGTCATTGAATTTGTCATGGACTAACAATACAGAGTCATGTCATTGAATTTGTCATGGACTAACAATACAGAGTCATGTCATTGAATTTGTCATGGACTAACAATACAGAGTCATGTCATTGAATTTGTCATGGACTAACAATACAGAGTCATGTCATTGAATTTGTCATGGACTAACAATACAGAGTCATGTCATTGAATTTGTCATGGACTAACAATACAGAGTCATGTCATTGAATTTGTCATGGACTAACAATACAGAGTCATGTCATTGAATTTGTCATGGACTAACAATACAGAGTCATGTCATTGAATTTGTCATGGACTAACAATACAGAGTCATGTCATTGAATTTGTCATGGACTAACAATACATTGAATTTGTCATGGACTAACAATACAGAGTCATGTCATTGAATTTGTCATGGACTAACAATACAGAGTCATGTCATTGAATTTGTCATGGACTAACAATACAGAGTCATGTCATTGAATTTGTCATGGACTAACAATACAGAGTCATGTCATTGAATTTGTCATGGACTAACAATACTAAATCTGTCCGATTACAAATATTTAAAAAAAAATTGTTATCGTTTAGCACAATTTCATGCTTATGGCTTTCTCACTACGCTATTAATGTATCACTGGCCCGGAGTGTCTGTCTATCTGGTACAAATTTTGAACAAGCTATTTCTCACACTTCCCATTCTCGGATCAAGTTGAAACTATGCATAGCATGTCTTTCTTATGTCTTTCTGAGTATTTCATTAGGTTTTGTTTTTCTATTTGCAAATTGTGGTTTAGTGTTTTATGTATGATTGCCACTTTAAGTTTAGTTATTTTACCAATGGTGTTACGCTAATCAAATGTGAATACCTGTTTGTTCTAAATCTCAACTGCTCTATTTGGTATTTGTTCTAAAGTTTCTTGATGTAGCAAACAAAACGTGGATCGATACAAAAAAATGACCTGATAATAACATATTTTTGTTTGATATAAAAAGGGACATAAATCTTACAGTATTCGGCGTTATGGCTCTAATGTGCAGGTCTTTCCCTTTAGGCTATAAGATTTTAAAAAAAATTAAGGTATGTGAAAAACTTTTTTTTATTTCCCCGCTATATCCCGTGAAAAACGACTTACCAGAGAAGAAAAAAAAAAAAGATTTCACTAAAAAGGAATATGAACATAAGAAGTATAGAACATGAAGCATCTTTAACTTTGAGAAAATAAAAGAACAATTTTTAAAGGCAAAAAAATTTTAATAATAAAGGATTAGGCCAAACTATGAAAGAGGCATGGAGAGCCATAAATGGGTTAGTCTCCTTTTACAAAACTGCAATTGATGTAAAACTATTTCTTTCATAGAAATTTTCAAAACATTTGACTACAGACCTTTAGCTGTAAATATTTCTGGTTATAAAATTACCTTTACTTGTTATTCTAATAAAGCACTAATGATAAACAGATGAAATGTTGGATTAGCAATAGCCTCTCGCAGCACACAAATTGACTTATAAACGAACTAACAAGGGGGCCATGAAGAAAGAGGCCTGGTATGATTACAGAAATACAAATACTTACAGAAAAGTAAATTTTAATATAATTTGTATTTAAAAATATAAAAACAAAATATTATTATAACATATTAAGCATTTCGTAGTTGAAATTGTGCACAGACACAAGTGAGCACGTCTTAACGTGGTTTGGACAACTTTTTGTCCGTTCAATTTGGTGAGATTTCTGCAATTTGATTGCGAAGTTTTGGTTTTAACTCTTTAACTCTCTGTATGCGGGTTGTTACTGTACTCTTGACACTGTAAGTTATTCCACAATGGATGGTTGCGCGGTTTGCACACTGGTTGTCTCGATAGTCCCTGGTTCATACCCTGCCAGCTGCCATCCCCCGTCGTCCTGAGGGAGGTTTGGGACTAGGAAATAGATTATATTCAACTCTGAAGGGACATCCAAAACTTGTAAATATCCAAACAAAATACAAATCGCCATAACCTTCTCGATTTACATATCACGTGCAGCAGAACTGCGGGCTTCTTTTATCTTGGTCACGCTGTATATAAACTTATGATTTACAAACAGACTGTAAAAACTTATATAAACGAATGACTTCCAAAGAGATTTAAGGCCTACAGACAATACTTAAACTCTTAAAGACATATTGACAGTCCAGTCTGTAGTGTGCGACCCGCAAATCTTCCTTGACTTAGAATTTATTTCTATTATTGTTTTCATTCTTGTCATCCTTTCGCCTTGTATCTTGAGTAATTATGTGTGATTTGGTATGGTACTATGCAATATCTTTGTGGTCTCGTTGACTACAATCATATTTTTAAAACTATAACTTTCAAATAATTTTTTTGGAATTGATTAACCTTTATTATAGTCATTAGCATATTGACTAGAATGACTAACAAGACAATATGAAAAAAAAAATACTTCTTAAAAAAAAACAAAGCTTACATTAAGCATAGCATCAATTAGTTTGGATCAGTCCTGTAATTAAATTTGTAATAGATCTAGACTAACAAAAACAAGATTACAAAGAGAGTTTGTGTTGCCACACAAACTCAGAGGCGGCCCCCGTTGGAGACTGATTCCTGTCGGATCCAGATATTCGCTGGTCGACTGAGGATGGCATCAAGCAGGGTATGAAACCGAGACCTTAGAGATAATCAGTCCTGTGCGCTAACCGCACGACCAGGCATTGTTCAAAATCTAATGACAAACTGGTTACAAACTAATAGCCTACTATTGATAATATACCTACACATTACGGAATGACAACTACCGGATATGTACAATATGTCAGAAGAGCGATTTTAGATAATCTTTTGGTATTGACCATTTTCATTTAAATGAATTTAGAATGAGGATGTAGATCTACCTAAATTAAACTACTAATTTAGCACTCTCAATATCTATATCTACTAGATCTAGATCTAAAATATATATTTGGGATAATGTAGATGTAATTTTAATAAAATTTATATATAAAAAAAAAACACTGGATAATCAATTAATAGACTAATTGCAATATGAAATATTAAAATAGTAGATTAGTTTTAGTATTCTATAACATTGCAATATAATTGACATATTGACAATCTAGACTTAAGAAATAAAAATCTACACTTTAAGTCTAGAAATTAAAATTATAGATCTTGATCTAGTCTAAATGATGGCTGTCTGGTAGTGCGGTTTGCACGCTGGAATGTCGTTTGGATTCATCGATGGTCCCAGGTTCAAACCCTGCCCGCTCCCATCCTCTGTCGTCCTGCGGGAGGTTTGAACTACAACTCTGAATGAACACCCGAAACATGTTAAACAACAAACATTCTAAACTAGACCAAGAAATTCTAGATCTAGATTCTATAATGATTTTAATTAGAACTTAAATCTAAATCTAGTTTAAAAAATCTAGCTCGTGTAAGAAAAAAAATCTAGATCTTCTATACGAGCAGCTTCTCGAGGGATCATATACATTGGTGCACCAAGTTTGTTTTTTTAGCATTTCGTTTGATGAGCTAGTTAGACTTAATATATACATATATATATATATATATAAGGATTAAAGACACTTTTTTTTGTTTTGTCTGTCCGTCATGTTAATAGCGAGAAAAAAAAAGACTAAAAGCTATTGAAAATCTGATTAAAATTGAATTTCCCTTCCGAAACATCGCATTAGTTTTAAGTTTCTATAATAGATTGTTCCGGATGTTTATATATTTATAGTGAGAGAAAATAAGAAATCCAGATTAATCAAATACCGTTAATTACATTTGTGGGATGGTCTGTTATGAAAATTAGATGTACCATAGTCTTATGAAGAGATTTTTAAACCATACTTTGGTATTTTTCATAAAAAATCCGGAACAACCAATATTCGTAAATGAGAAAATTATTTGTTTTATTTATTAGAAGAGGATTTCATACATTTATTAGCGTTATTAGATTTTTAATATAAAACTCGGATCATTTTTGGCGACGATTTGTAAGAAAATTAAGGTAATGTAGGTCGATTTCTTTTTCGAAACAGAATAAGGAACATTCTTTACCGTTTAAACAACTTTTATTATGTTTCGGCAAGAAAATTGACTGTAAAATAAATCTAAAAAGTGATTTTCAATAATCGTTTCTAGTAAATTACTTTCTTTTTTAAAAATCCTGAACAACCTATTGTCGATATTTTTGAAAAAAATAAAATTATTTGACATAAATTTGTTTTAAGATAAAAATTTGGAACAATTGATATTTATAAATAAACTATTGTGACGTAGTGTCAAAGAATATTAAGTTTAATATTAGTCAATTATGCGATTTCAAACAATCGTTTGACATAATTTATTTTTTATAAAACAATATCCGGAACAACTTTATAGTTAATGTTTATAGTTTATTATTTTTAAAAAGGGGGAACGACCTGAATTCAAACTCGTGGGCTAAAGCCTTTTTCAGACCTCTTAAGTAAACACGTTAACCACTCTGCTAGTGTGAAGAGCTTAAGGGTGCATTGCTATCTATTGTTTCTATACATAATTTATTTTTTATAAAACAATATCTGGAACAACTTTATAGTGAATGAAATATAAATCAGTATATTTTATTTAGCATTTTTATGCTATTTACATTTAAAAACCGGAACAATATTTTAAAGATCCTGTGTTTCTTGCAACGATTTATTATTTATAAAACAATATCCGGAACAACTTTATAGTTAATGAAATATAAATCAGTATAGATATTTTTATTTAGCATTTATATGCTATTTACATTAAAAAACCGGAACAATATATTAAAGATCATGCACATGTGTTTCTTGCAACGTTAAAGCATGGAAATAAAATCTAATATAAGTTAAAAGAGCAAACAAATATTAATTGGCATTGATTTGTTTTTCACAAAACATCCGGAACAATCTATTATAGATACTTAAAACTATTGTAATATTTCTGAATAAAAAATTACAGGTTAAATCAGATTTACAATAGCCTTTGATGTCATTCGTTAATCTAATTGTGACGGACAGACCGACCAACAGACAAAATAAGCTTCTTTTATTCGGATGGGGGCACTAAACAAAAAATAAATAAAATTTGATTTTTCTAAAAAGTTAAACAAATTAGTTAAGCACCATATCATGTTGCGACGTTACGCTACTGCACGAAAGTCGCTGCATAAAAAGTCCATTTTAAAAAATGTACGTGATATTTACATACAAAGTGTATTATTAGCCTTTATAAACAAACAGAAATGTTTTCTTTTAATTTTAGCAGCTAGTTGACCGAAAAAACATCTTTAACTATTATTTATATTTGTTGTAAACATTTCCTGTACATTTTATAAATATATTTGACTTGGTGATACTGAAAATACACAGAAATTCCCAATCAATGTTAGCATATTGTAACATTGCCTCCCTTACATTTACGTAATTGATTTAGAATTGGTGTATTTATGAAGAAATCGCTTGCATAATTAATTTTATAAATTAAACGGTTTGCTTTAAGAAAACCAAAAGTAGCCTTTGCCCTAAACTTTTCAAGCCGCATTTAATGATGAAATAATATTTTTCATATCTCCACTAGTTTTCAAGATCTGAGTGTGACAGACGGACAGACGGACAATTTGTACAAACCTAATAGCGGCTTTTTCCCCTTACGGGAGCCGCTAAAAAAGCATTTAAAAAAAAAATAAAAAAAAAGGGGGAACGACCTGAATTCAAACTCGTGGGCTTAAGCCTTCTCAGACTTCTTAAGTAAACACGCTAACCACTCTGCTAGTGAAGAGCTTAAGGGTGCATTGCTATCTATTGTTTCTATAGTCTCGTCCTATTTTATCTTTGTTTTCATATAGATTAAGTCCTATAAAGGGGACTAATTCAGATTATACCACCATTTCAGTCAAATACAATTTCTTTCCCTTATTCGAGATATCAAACAAAATAATTTATTCTTAATAGTTAATTAACTAATTGGTAAATTTTTTAAATTGATTTTTGTTTTGTCGGATAAAAAAAATAATTGTGCAAAATTTCTGCTTGATTCGAGATTGTATGTGGGAGATATCACATGTACAAACTTTTGACCAGACAGACAGACAGAGATGGTATAACAAAATAAAAATAATTCTAAATTTATGTGAACCGCCAATTCTTAATCCTTCTTTATTCAACTTCTCAGCGACACAGCCTACTTCTGACTTCTTCCATGAAATCATCTACAACGAAAGACTGAATCTAAATCGACAAAACTATAATTAAACTTTTGTATACAGCAACCATCAGCAGTATAATTAACTTTGTTACCTGCTGGTATGGTAATAATTCACTGGCTCAAAGACTTAGACTAATTAAAAAAGCATCGTATATCACTCGAACACAGCTACCATCTCTTGAAGAGCTTTTCCATGAAAGATGCCTTTCCAAAACACTCACGATTCTTAAAGACAACCTGCACCCATGAAACCACATAAGATCTGAACGAAGTGGTCGTCTCCTTTCCAGACTAAAACAGAAAGATTTAAAAACACCTTTATCTCACTGTTGGTCAAAGTGTTACAAGATCATCTGTCATTATCGAGAAGTTCATAGAAGTCCAATTCATAAAGCGCTGATTGTGAGTGTGTGTATGTGTTTCGTGTGTGAATGTTGTTTGTATTTGCATCTATAATGTTATTGTTACAGTAGTTATGCTGAGGTTGTCAATTGTTGTCAAACTGAATTTCCATTTGATGGGATCTATAAAAATTATCTTATCTTATCTAAATAGAATTTAACCTTGGTTAGGCCAATAATAGAATATGCATCCACCGTGTGGGACCCCTCAACTCAAGAAAACATTAAGAAACTGGAACAAACACAAAATAGAGCAGTGAGATTCATAACAAACGAATATTCACATTTGACTAGGGTAACACCATTAGTAAAAACACTAAATTTAGAAAGCCTTCAGGACAGAAGACTCAAAAGTAAAGTAGCAATTATACATAAAACACTGAACCATAATCTTCAAATACAAAAACAAAATTTAATAAGATACTCTGAAAGACACAAAAATAAAGGCACATTCCTCGTCCCATATGCTAGGACAAATTTGTACAAATACTCCTTCTTCCCTAGTGCTATTAGAGCATGGAATGGGTTGCCTGAGCTAGCCAGAAAAACCAGTGACTTGGCAGAATTTAAGTCATTGGTTAATATGCATGACTAAATGCATGACGCGTAGGACGTAATCATCTTCTTTTTTGAAGTAACGTCTGTATTATATAAGATAAGATAAGAATTTCGTTCAATCCAAATCAGTTTCTAGCGATCCACTCAAATGTAAAGTATCCCCTCCTCCAATACCTATTCATAGTTTCACTCCCATGACATTGACTCTGAGCAAAAGCTGCTACTGGTGAACCGTAATGCGCCATCCATCTTGTTTTGTTACTGGGTTGTTTCTGCCTTCTTGGTGCAGTGTGTTTCTGCTTGAGGTTGTCTTTAGATTATTCTTACAGGTTTATGAAAAGAATATAAAGTAGTGTGTCAGATTATTTTAGGATTAGAGATTAATAAAAGCAGGACCAGAATTTAGACTTGATAAGACCCAAAGCTATTTGAGATAGCCTATGCCCCCCCCCCCCCCATTGTAATCAACATAAGGCAATGTATTACAACTCACTTTGTCTTTTTGGTACAACATTTTGAACACGTTATTTCTCCCACTTCCCATTCAGGATCAAATTGAAACTATGCACAATTAGTCATTGTTAAACACGGATCAATGGAAAAACTAAGCAATTTGACATCGAAAAGGAAATGAATCATACAGTATTTAGATTATTGTTGTAGCCTAATTGTGGAGTTTTCCCCCATAGATAAGCGTGGCTCTTTTCAAAAAGTATTTTTCCATTTCCTTTTTTTTCAAAACAAAATTTAGGGGGCCTCAAGCTATAGTTTAAGTTGTCTATAAGTAAATCTAGAACTGAGGCCACCATATTCAATAAAGAAAATATTAGTGAATGTTTTGATATTACTTACTGGTTTAAACATCCTTTCTTTTAAAAAAGTTTTAGGTCACCTTTCCCCATCAGTGTTGTTGAAATAAATGAATGATATATTTTGTACCTACACGAGTGTAGCAAGGATTTTTTTTCTCTCCCCCCTTCCATACATATATATATATTCACCTCCTTCAGACATAGAACGACTATGGTTCATCTCTAACACTTTTTCATATGACTGTGGCGCCCGTCCACATATATTGCAGTTCAATGTGGCTTTCGCTTTGGTGGTAGAGGACCCGGACATTTTCCATGTGGCACGCTTTTCTTCAAGAGCTGAAGCCTATGTTTTCTCGTCTCGCTGTCCATAGCTTTCTTGGCCACCCACCAAATCTGCTATTCACTGCACTTTATTAATGGAGCCCAGTGACTGATAGAAATTGGTAACTATAACTTTGCTTTTTTATTGGAGGGGAGGGTAACCACAAAACTCCTTTTGGCTACGCTCATGAAATTTGTTAATTGTAGCTTTGTTTTCCTTTTGCTGAAAAAAAAAAGGAGGGGGGGGGAGAGGGTTAAACTCTAAACCCATCTTGGCTATGCTCATGGAATTTGGAGATTGTAGTTTGTTTTAGATTTTTTTTAATCGGAAAGGGGAGTTTCATCACCAAAACCATCTGATGGGCCGGGGGGGGGGGGTTTTTAAACTCAAAACCCTCTGAAGGTGGGTTTCTTGTTTTCTCCCCCCCCCCCCCCATTGCTACGCTCATAGAATTTGGCGACTTGTTTGCTTTAGTTTCATATTGAAGTGGGGAGGGGGGAGTCACCTCACACCTCGCTGAAGGGTGGGGGATTTAAACTC
The DNA here is from genome assembly GCA_036873155.1 of Biomphalaria sudanica. Classification (NCBI taxonomy): domain Eukaryota; kingdom Metazoa; phylum Mollusca; class Gastropoda; family Planorbidae; genus Biomphalaria; species Biomphalaria sudanica. Next base: position 78,890 of record JAZGLO010003910.1, on the reverse strand, counting down.
AAAACCCTCTTGGCTACGTTCATTGAATTTTGTGACTGTCGTTTGCTTTATTTTCTTATAGAAGGGATCAAGTGATGATTGAACATTCCAATCTCACGTACAATAAACAAAATGAAAGCCACAAAAATCACTTCTTCCCCCACCCTCGGTTCCTATATAGTTCTCTGCTTAAAAAGATAATGTTCTAAAGTTATACGACCAGCTAAGTGACGCCCGTGCTTCCACATTGTCAACAAGTTGGCATATATGTTCATTTTAATCGGGACTGATTATTTTTATTTTTTGCACCCTTCAATAGTGCTAGCCATATTCACTCCACAAATTCCTCGCTTCACAAGTTAAGACACTGCTAGGAGGGCATTAATTTTCACAATTCAGAAACTAAGAACACACACATTAATACATGGGTGAGATTTCATACACTCAATCCATTTTTTCTAAGAAAAAAAAATGTTTTGTAGTAGTCGAGCGTTATGGGTCAGTTCTAGTGCAGTACTGGAGTTAAAATAAGTTACCAGTATTTCAAGGATATGATAATTAAGAATTGGTTAAAAATATCACATATTAATATTAAATCAGTATCTACCTGACGGCATTTTTCTTTTCTATATATTTGATTATTGCACTTAAAATTTATTGTCATCATTTACTATATGAAAAGTACCTTTTATTTCAGCTCGACCATCTCCCAATCCTTAGCTTTAAATGTACATGCCAATGAGGGTGATGTTGCAAATACATACAATAAAAATCCATTCAATTATTTTTATTTAGTTTAATGAATATCTTATGAAAAAAACAAAAAACTAACAATAACTAATGCAAGAAAGAAAGAAAAAAAAAAGTCACATCTAAAACGCTAGAAAATCAAGTTAAAAGAAAAGTGTCACACATCATGAACGCTAGAAGATCAAGTGTGAACAATTGTGAACGTTCAGACCAAGTGTAATAGTCTACAAAGGAAACTAAAATAGTGACCTAAATAATGGTTTGAGTATTGGTTATACACAAGTTCTTACATCTTGTTGTTCATCAACCTAATTGTTCAATAATTTTTTTGTTTTCTCAATTTGTAAAGGCAACCTTAAAACCTTTAAGTGTGGAATAATTTCTTTAAAAAAAAAATTCAAGTGGAGGTCACACTCACACATAGTCAGCAAAAGTGACGTGTGGCCAGAACAATAGTTAGTTTACATAGCCAGAGTACTGATTGGATTTAAACACACCGACCAGTAGGTCAGTCAAGCCATTCCCCAAACATGTGGCTGATGTAATGAAAGATACCATTGGACAATGTAGGAATGCACAATTGAAGAGAAATGTATTCATTCTCATTTGGAACGTTTAGTGAAACAAACAAGAATTTAACTTTGGGACTTACATTGGTCAGTATCAACAGTAGGTGATGAGATTCATATTAGATAAAATATGTAATTTAAAAAAAAAACAAATCAGAAATTATAATATTTTGGCAAAAACAACAAAAATTTCAAAAATTATTTTTTTCTTTGTTAAATATGTTTTTTTTTTTTTATTTAAAAATGTGTAAATAATTCTCAGTAAACATCTAATATAACAATTAACATCAATCAATTATAAATGGCACAATTGATAACTGTGATATGTAATGGCACTGTCAATAACAAAATAGATACTTCTTACAAAGATATTGTCAATCCTATGTTTATCTAATTTCTGACTGTAAAAAAAAAAAAACTACTTGAGGGGTTCACAGTAACTTTTACATTCCTTAACGTCATTTTTTTTTAAATTTCAAGGGATAGCTGTTACCTATGTTTCACTATAATAATGATTACAATTGAAGTATTGCAATCTGAAGACAACTGCATAGCAGCACTCAGTAATGTACCTTCTAAAATCTCCTGCTCAATTTGTTCATAAATAATATGACCTTGAAGTAGGACAGGTAATGTCAAAACAATGATATCACAATGATCAGAATAACAACAAATTGACATATCAAAGATCAATAGTTACAAAATGTAAAGATTTGAAATATCTTTAAGAAAAGGTGTAAAATAAGAGTATTCTCTTGTGAGGGGCAACAGAAAAAGGTTTGAACTTTGAACAAAAAAAAATGTAACAACAATAGGAGCACTACACAATGCTGTTAAAGAGACAGATCTGAATAATGATTACTTTCAAATGACATCTTACACATTGTACAAACCAGTAGAACATACATTTGGATTCTTTTAATGGAAGTTTGTCACACATTTTGATGTTATTAAAAAAAAATGACCATTTGGAGTTCTGTCTCTTAAATTGCAACTTAAGTGCTTCAATTACTGTCCAAAATTTTTGTCCTTGTTTTGTTACCCTGAGTAGCCTTAAATAAATATACACGTAGATCTTATACACAATCAAATCTAGATAATTGGACCACTGGCTAAAAGCCCCTGCCATTTATCTCACCTATAGCAACATTGCAATATTAGTGTTTTCTTTAGAAAAAAAAGAAAACCTTCAATATCTAATAGTAATGAAATCCCTTGTGTCAACTCCCAGAACTATGAACAATTGAAAACTCAAATGTTTCATGTGCAGAACAACAAACTGAAACTAAAAGAACTTAGTAACACTATAAATATCAAAACATAAGAATAAGAGTACATTGTACTAAATATTGATTTGAATAAATAAAGTTTATGCAAACATATAGAATAGATGAACATTGTATATTTTCTAATTAAAAAAACAAACATAATCTCATCAAGCCTCGTTTTTACTCTGATGATAAAACAAAATGTAATATTTGATAGCTAATGAAAATTGGCCTTAAAAATCAAGTCTCTTTCTTTCTCCCATGGGAGTTCATCTCTACCAAAATGTCCATAACAAGCAGTTTGTTTAAAGATTGGCCTGCGTAGATTCAAGTCACTGTAATAGAATTATGAATCTAAATATTAACATATTTCAAATAAAGTTTTTTGAAAAGATCATGGAACTATCCAGTATACTAGTAAATCAATCTCTCTGGTCCATAAACTTACCATCTGTAGAAAGTTTTTTTTTTTACTTAATTTGAGGAAAACAAAAATTGCAGGACATAAAGACTAATGGAGTAGAAGTAGCTGGACTTCAAATACAAAAGCAGCTCTATCTTCTTATCTTATCTTATATAATACAGACGTTACTTCAAAAAAGAAGATGATTACGTCCTACGCGTCATGCATTTAGTCATGCATATTAACCAATGACTTAAATTCTGCCAAGTCACTGGTTTTTCTGGCTAGCTCAGGCAACCCATTCCATGCTCTAATAGCACTAGGGAAGAAGGAGTATTTGTACAAATTTGTCCTAGCATATGGGACGAGGAATGTGCCTTTATTTTTGTGTCTTTCAGAGTATTTTATTAAATTTTGTTTTTGTATTTGAAGATTATGGTTCAGTGTTTTATGTATAATTGCTACTTTACTTTTGAGTCTTCTGTCCTGAAGGCTTTCTAAATTTAGTGATTTTACTAATGGTGTTACCCTAGTCAAATGTGAATATTCGTTTGTTATGAATCTCACTGCTCTATTTTGTGTTTGTTCCAGTTTCTTAATGTTTTCTTGAGTTGAGGGGTCCCACACGGTGGATGCATATTCTATTATTGGCCTAACCAAGGTTAAATAACATTTTAGTTTTATGTTCTTATTTGATTTATAGAAATTTCTTTTAATAAACCCTAATGCTTTGTTGGATTTTTTTATAGTTTCATCAATATGTGGATTCCATGACAGTTTTTCATTTATTATAACACCTAGGTATTTTGAGTTTTTAGTCTGTGTTACTGGTTTGCCATGAATAAGATAAGTGGAATTAATTTGTTTAATTTTTTTTGTTACTCTTAACAACTGACATTTTTCTGGGTGGAAAGACATGCTCCAATTTGATTCCCATTTCTGTAATTCATCTAATTCTCTTTGTAAAATATATGTGTCTTGTTTTGTTTTTATTGTTCTATATATTATGCAAATAATCTGACTTTTGTTCCTGAACTAATGCAATTTGGTAAATCATTTATGTAAATTAAAAATAGTAGTGGACCCAAGACTGTTCCTTGAGGTACACCTGAGTTTACTGTTATTGGTGTTGATTTAGAGCCATTTATTATTACAGTTTGTTCTCTCCCTATCAGAAAATCTTTAATCCACTGATGCAGTGGACCGTTAATGCCGAAATATTTTAATTTTTTAAGCAAACTATGGTGGTGAACTTTGTCAAAAGCCTTGGAAAAATCTAGTAAGATAGCATCTATTTGTTCACTATTATCTAAACCTTTTGAGAAATCATCAATTAGTCCTATTAGTTGTGTTTCACATGATCTATATTTCCTAAAGCCATGTTGGTATGGGGTGAGGACATTATGTTTGTCTAAGTGGTTTATGATGTTGCTACATATTATGTGTTCTAGTATTTTACATGTGATGCTGGTAAGTGATACTGGTCTGTAGTTTCCTGGATCAGATTTTTCTCCTTTTTTAAATAGGGGGGTGACATTAGCTTCTTTCCAGTCCTTTGGTACTCTGCCCTGGTTAAGCGATGCTTGAAAGAGTATTTTGAACACTGGGGCTAGCTCATTGCTTAGTTCTTTGAGTAATCTAGCTGGAATACCATCAGGTCCAGACGCTTTATTTGGTTTGGTGTTGGCTAATAGTTTTTTAATTCCATTTTCTTGTACTACTAAATCTTCTATGTTGTCTACTTGGTTCAAATTAAGAAATATGTCTTTGTCTCCTGGGGCTGAGAATGCTGATGCAAAGTATTTGTTTAGGATGTTTGCTTTAGTTTCATTATCATTATGTATTATGTTATGTTCATCTTTTAATGGCGCTATGCCTGTTGTTTCCATTTTCTTAGACTTAATGTATGACCATAGGTTTTTGTTGTTATCTTTAGATATTACATTGTTTATGTATTCACTCTGCAGCTGTCTGCTTACTTTTTGGGTTAGGTGTTTAATTTTTATATACTTTTTGTAAACTCTTTCTGCCTTGGTTTCTTTAAATTTTCTATATAGGTTTTCCTTCTGTTTACAAAGCTTCTTTAGTCTATTATTAAACCAGCATTTATTTATTTTGTTTGATGTGTATTTAGTTGGTATATGATTTTCTATAATGCTTTTAAGATGGATTTTAATGAAATTCCAGAGGTCATCGACTGGTTGGTTAATGTCTTTTTCTAATAAGAATGTTTGTTGAAAGTTTAATGCAGCTTGGTGTAGTTGTGTTAGGTTACATTTATTCCAGAGTAAGATTTTTCTTTTGGTTTCAAAAAAAAAGGCCAACAAGCAACTTTTGACAAACTTAGACACATTTGGAAATCATCTTCACTAAAAAAAATAATTTGCATGAAAACTACTAGTTTAACCTTCATTTAGTTGTCAGCTTATAGAACTATTGGAACTAAACATTCCCTTTAATTGTATAAGTCTTAATTTGGAATTTGGTTCCTTAAATTCTAGATTTAAATAGTTTAAAGCAAGAACAGTTTTTCATTTACTTTCATTATAATAGCCAAGAATCACAAACTTTTTATACAGTATAAAGCATAACAATTGTGTTCAAGGTGTACATGTGCAAGATTTAGGTCAGAGGTCTAAATGACATCTTTTTCAAGATTAATAAATATTCTCTATTGATTGGCCAAGACTAGATCTAGTCCTTCTAATTTTTCCAAGGATAACTTTAAGTTTTAGTCATAAACGTACAAACTATACTCTATATATTTGATTATTGAATAAAATTCACCTTCTAATGTGTCTTTTAAAAACATTTTGAAGCTACATGTTTACTTTAATTCTAGGTCTTCATTAGGATTTTTTGTTAGCATGCTTTTTTGTGACATCTCAAATTATATTTAGATTTAGGTTCATGTTACAGTTGTATTTTTAGATGTACCATTCTCCTCAAAAGTGTTTAGTCAATAACTACAATGACATACATATACCTTAGAATTCATTTAGTTTTCATTTACTTTAATTTTATTAGGTAAGAAGTGCAATTAGTAGACAACTGCACTCTACTAAGTGTATTTCACTTTTTACGTGTGCAAACTAATGTCATGCAATACCGATTTGACACAGTAAAAAGGGTAACATAAGGCACTGTCTTTTGAAGATACAAACATAAAATCCTTAATTAATAAGCTTATGGTATATTCCCAGTTCCGTATGGTTGTTATTGCTTTCAATGGCATGCGTCTCTGACAACCAGTCCAACTCCAGGTCTTCACATGTGGCTCAGATATTGGGTACAGGGGAAATGTTTTTGCTAAGAGGAAAAGGGACAGAGGTGAGTAACTAAAGCCTAAACCATTAAGCTTAAGTCTTCTATGGCTACCAACATAAAAGGAAAAATAAGAATTCAAACCACTGCTGCCTTGCAGCTGAGGAAAAATCAGAAGCCAGCAAGCCTTAGGCCTTTAGCAGCACAGAGTGCAACACCCTTGCAGTGCTTATGACACCCCTGATACCAAACTGTATTGACACATGCCGTTGCTTTAAAAACATCAGTTGCAACGAGAGGGGAACTGCTATGTGGGCCACATTAACTAAAGCTACTACCCAGTACAATCCTATTCAAGCATAAATGAATGCCAATTGATTCTAGGTCTAGAACTATATTGGGCCTATGACCACTGAACTAGCTTAGTTTATTTCATGAATAGAGCAAGATGGAATAGAATATGCTAATAATCCTAATCAAGCCATCCAGTCATCAGCTATTGTGGGCTCTAAAAACGAGATCCACTAAGGTATATACTTTTTATTTAGGCCTATTTCAAGTAGATCTACATCTATAATCTGTGTTACTTAATTATATTTTTAAAAGAACATAAGCACACTCTCCACCTTGCCCAAGTTTTCTCTAGATTTGGTGGTTAAAAAATAACCATTGAATAACTAATGGAGACAAAAACAAACTCTGTACCAATCTTGCAGAAACTTGCCATGAATGTGAAGCTTTTCCTAAACCTTGACCAGAGGAGGGCAGTGATCCTATATCTCAAATGTTCTCACCAGGATAAGGAAAATCCATTGTGTATTATAAGAGGCACAAATCTACCTGATCATATGAGTGAATGGGCCACAATTTGGAATATAGCAATGATCACTTCATTGCTTTATTGTTATGCCACGCTAATTAATTGAATTGCTCAAACAGGTGAAAAAATGGGGCTTTGATTTCACTTGCAAGCATTTTGTATACATTTTTACAAATGAATAAAACAGCATAGATGCCTTTCATATTTAAGCATATAAACAACAGAATAAAAAAACAGAACCTAGACGAATAAAATCTTAGCTATTTTATGATAAATCAGTTACGTTATGTCATCAGATAATAATTAAACAAGAAATTGAAAAGCTCAAGAAAAGATGGGCTTTTATTTTTTTTATAGCATAAAAAACACTAAAGTAACTTTCACACAAAAATTCACTTAGAAGTTAGTGCCATCTTTATATAACACTTCCCAGACCAAAAAAAAGGAGCAACTTAGCACATTTAATCTATCTATAACATTCTAAATGTACATCTTGGTTTATTGGCTGCTACTTACTTCACTATCTTTCCAGGGCGTAAGTCAAAGTTACTTTTGACAATCTGTAGCAGCTCTGCTTCACTTTTCTTGGAAGTGCCAAAACTAAAGACAGTGATGGACAGTGGCTCAGGAACACCCACAGCATAAGCAATCTTTTAACAATAAAAAAAAATAAATAAATAAACAAAGGGCTTTCACAGTGGCGTAGCTAGGGTGGGTGGGGGTTGGGGGAGAATTTGAAAATCCCCTAAGGCCCCCACTTGAGGGAGGCCCCAAATGAGTGTTTTTTTACATTAAATATTAAGCGAAACTGAGGGGCCCCCAAAGAGGTCAAGCCCCCCCCCCCCCCCCCCCCCGGGCCCCAAATGATGGAAAATTCCTAGCTATGCCCCTGGGCATTCAAGTAGTAGGTTCTTTAACACAAGCAAGATAAGAATCCATCTTCATGGTTGCATAATCTTATTACCCACTAGAAATAGGGCAATTCTGGCACAAAGATGTGAGTTAACTGAATCTAGAAGTATCAGAATTGAATAAATTTAGGCTGGAAAACTTAAGGACTCTTGTTATATCATGTTCAATCTTAAACCAGAACTTTTATTATAAAAAATAAAAAAATAATTAACAATTTGATCTAATTTATAAAAGTTTTGAACTATAGCAGAATTTGCTAAGTTATTTAAAACAAACAAACCAATAAAATGCATAATTGAAACTGTAAAATCACAACAAGATTATTCCATATGTGCTAAAATCATGCTGCAAATTGAGAAGCTGTAATAGAAATCTCAGAAACAGATCAGATACAAATTTGTGGGTAAAAATTAAGCAGCAGAAATATCAATTTAAAAAAAAATTATCTGCATACTGAATACATACAAAATTATAATAAGAATTTGAGTTTTTCCTTTAACTAATTTTTCATATTAGAAGTTACTGAAGAAGAATAAATACTTTTTAACTGCTTTTAAAAATGTGACATCAAAAGAATTAAATCTAAAACGCAAGTGTTATGGTATAAATTTATACAAACATATACCTGCACCATAACTCTCCTACACAGTCCAGCTTTTACCAATGACTTTGCCACCCATCTAGCAGCATATGAGCCACACCTATCAATTTTGGCTCCATCTTTTCCAGACAGAGCACCACCTCCATGAGCCCCCCATCCACCATACGTGTCCACAATAATCTTTCTTCCAGTCAGTCCCGCATCACCCTAAAACAAAAATTTGTTATAGATATTTTTTAAATTAGAACTGAGGTTTTCTTAGATATACTTTATTTTCTATAATATAAGCTGCATCCTTTTTGCATTTTTAAGGGTCTGAAATTTTGTCCTGCTACAACCACTAACTGTAACACAAGATGTATTTCTTTACATTTTTTTATACTATTTGCAGTCATTGAAAAAAACAACATCAACAAACAAAAAATGTTTAGAAATTAAATTTAGTCCAGTTCACTGATGTGGCAATGAGTAGCTTTTAAAGCTGGTGAAATGAGCATTTACTTCAATGAATGTTCAACCCTTGGAACCTGTGAATGTCTTTCCTGTTGACTCACATTAGAATACTGCCCCACCACCTGACACAAGGCTTGTCCACAACTTATATTGCTGCTGTTTTTCTGTTGCATTTCTTTTTGGGCAAGCAATATTTCAGTTGTAATACTTGGTGTAGGCCAATCCCATGTGAGGTATATCAACTTGTAATACTTGGTGTAGGCCAATCCCATGAGGTATATCAACTTGTAATACTTGGTGTAGGCCAATCCCATCAGGTATATCAACTTGGAATACTTGGTGTAGGTCAATCCCATGAGGTATATCAACTTGCTTATCCTTTGTCCTGTCTCAGTTGACATTGCCTGATTTAATGTTCACGCCATGTTCAGAGGTTAAAAGACACGTGGTATTCCTGATGTAGAAGACAGGAAGTAGAATGAATAAAGTTGACTTTGAGTTCAGTCAAGTCAGTCAAGTGTTATCCTCTGTATGAGGCAGTCAAGTCAGTCAAGTGTTATCCTCTGTACGAGGCAGTCAAGTCAGTCAAGCGTTATCCTCTGTATGAGGCAGTCAAGTCAGTCAAGCGTTATCCTCTGTACGAGGCAGTCAAGTCAGTCAAGTGTTATCCTCTGTACGAGGCAGTCAAGTCAGTCAAGTGTTATCCTCTGTACGAGTCAGTCAAGTCAGTCAAGTGTTATCATCTGTACAAGGCAGTTATGTATTATCATAGCAGTAGCGACTTTGTTAGTCAGGTTGAAACTCTGAAATAAGTAGTGTCTTTTGGGCAGTTGATGCCAGTGGTCTTTTTGAGACATGTATTTCTAGTAGTTATTCTGTATGATTCTGTACAGTGTTACCCACTGAGATGCGGACGTGATTTGTGATTTGTAATCTACTCTGGAGAGTTTAACTTATTGGATATTTTTGATACCGCTGTTATGCGGATAGGATTTTCTTGACTTGTAGCACTAACAAGGAGTGCAGTATTATTATTATTGTTGTCAAATAAACTTTATATTTGTCTGCTGAAATGGACTTAAGTAAATTTGTGGTATATATGTTTGTCACGTGTCAAGAGTACTCAAGGAAGCACGAACCCAGCATTCCACGACATTCTTCAACATTACACCATTTAAACTTTGACATGTCCACAATACCAATATCACAGCAAAAGAAGGTATTGATTATTAAAAGGCACTTGCAAAAATCCACATTGACTGATAAAACAAAGAAAAGTAATGCAGATTTGACTCTCATCTGAATTTTTTTTAGAACTTGCACCTGAAATAATGGGTGCAGCTTACACTCAGATTTGTACAAAGAAAAAAAGATTAAAAAAAACTTTTGACTGAACTATCTAACACTCCTACAGAAATGTAAAACTCATATAGAAATGTATTTAATTTAATGAGCGTTATTAGAAAGACAGTCATTAAAAAGGAAAACAAGTTAAATATAAAAAATATTTTAAAAAAAATAAAATTTCTAACAATATACAGAGTGAAATTGCATAAATGATTTTGAATCAATCCTAACTGTACACAATGTGCGGCTTGGCTACCTGACAAGGAGGTTCAAACAGAGTTGTGTTCACTGAGCATTACATAAAACCTTCTTCCAGATACCCCCTCCCCCCACCACTGGTCCACAAATGAGATTGAACCATAGCGCTCTGAGCATGCTCTAAACATGAAAGTTGCGCTATATAAAAGTTTGTTTTTTTTTTTAAAAGGGACTCTCTTTTATGGGTCTGCTATCTTGAATTTTGTCAAGTGTCCCATTAGCGTTTTAGGAAGGATGAGTGGTCAGGGCTGGTCCTAACAATTGCAGGGCCTTATGCGAAATGGATTGCGCAGGACCCAGTCTGAATAGTGATAAGGATAATAAGTAGGGGTGCACCGGATAGTACTTTTTGATATCCGCCGGAGCCGGATATGATCGGATAGTAAAATTTGATATTCTGCCGGAGCCAGATACCTAAGTGTCTTGTTAATAGCTTGTGTTGCTGAACATTTTACGAAACTGTTAAACAATGGTTGGTTTTATTTTTTTTCCTTTTATATACCTTATTGTTTTAAACTTTGTTACTGATTGATTTATTCAAGCTTAACAGGATTTCTAAAAATCAGTCAAGCATATAGATAAATTACACCTGTCCACTAGTTACAGAGGTCAAGGGTTGTTGTTTTTTTCGCTCCAACATATTGTTTCTTTGTTTGCTAGATCTAACTGCGGTACTATTATTCAATTTATTTTATGCCATTTTAAAATTTACTGTAAGTCAAAAGACTTAAACAATGAAATTAGCCTTCTTTCTAAAGGTTCTAATACAAGGCAAAAAAATACACAAATGCAAACATGCACATCTTTGTTTTATTTTATTGTGCAAAGAACGTACGTAAGAAACATTAAATGCAAAGAACGTATGTTAGAAACATCTTCCTTAATTATTACTTATTTTATTCGTGGTTTCAGTAACTGTGACAAAATGGAACGATAGTAAGCCTATGGATGTCAGGTGTGTAAAAGTCATCCTAGCCTGATACACAGTGGCTAAGTATGCATCTTAAGTAGAAAACAAAATTAGTTATAACAAGGAGTTAATTGACAGTCACAAATTATAAGGAATATTGTTATCAAATCAAGACACTTAACTGCAGGAGTAATATTCAAGTTAACACGTTAGAAAAATTATTTAACCGTAATATTTATTGGCAGTGTAATATCCTTTGTTAGCACGTTGTGTTTTTACGTTGTTTCTTCTACAAAATAATTAGTTACTGGCTTACTGGGCTATATAGTCTCACGGTTTGTGTTCTGTGTAGGTCACTCGTTTAGGTGTGTGTGATCTTTAGTCCGCTTACTAATTGAGATTTATGTTCAAGTTACTCGGCACACTTGAAAAGGTGTGGCCTCTAGCCCAACCATGTGATTCAGATTTTTCTCCAAATAAGCCAACTCTTTGTCCGGATACCCGTGTAGAAGTTTGGCTTGAAGTCCAGTCCAACCCCCCCCCCCCATTAAGATTAACTACTAAGTAAACAAACCTAGTTCCCTCGTGTGACCTCCAGAGAGTGCTTACGTCCATCGTATCTGACTTGTGGTCACCTGTCAATCAATGAACTCAATGTGATAGACTAAACAAATAAAAGGGGGGGGGGGAGTTGTTCATCTGGAAATATACCTAGTTACCTTAGAGGTGTGGCTCTTGTAGTCCAGCCCCCCCAATATAGATTAGCTACTAAGTAAACAAACTAAGTTCCCTTGAAAGGTGTGACCTCTAGAGAGTGTCAATACACTGATATTAAACCTATGTCCATCGTATTTAACTTGTGGTCACCTGCCTATAAAAAAAACCTCAATGTGATGGACTAAACAAATAAAAGGGGGTGGGAGTTGTTCATCTCTACCTCTGGGAATAAACCCGCACAGCTAGACAGACATCTGGGTCAGCATGACGTAGTCAAGGAATGTAGCATTTTAACATGTTAACTAACCTACTCAAAGGTCAAGACAGATTGAAAAAGTGCGAGCCATTGCTGCTCTGTATGTAAAGCGCGTTTATGATGTAAAGTTTCATTTTAAATTTATATTAACACGCCTTGTCTTTATAATAAACGATGTTTTGGTGCATATTCATAATGATTCCATTTTGAAGCACATTATTTTGTTTTAATATAAACATTAATACATTCTACAACAAACATAAATGGAATGAGGTCCACTTTATGCATATTAAATAGGTGTACTTTTTACTATCCGGTTTACTATCCAGTAGTGATATCCGACAGGAGCCGAATATCGCCGGATAGTAAAAAATGCTGGATATTCGGAAGAAGCCGGAGCGACTATCCAGTGCACCCCTAATAATAAGTGAAAATTAAGATTTTGTATTAGAAAATGAATTCGTCTTTGCATTTTATTAATTACTTACTATGTATAAAATCAAGATCAAATTAACTTTACAAGCCTTGCGTTTAGCGAAGTCATACAGTATATCATCGAAATTCTGTTTCTGACATAGATCAAGCTCAATTGCAATAGCAGTATTGCCAAATTATTCAATCTATCTTCGTGAATTGTTGACCTCAAGTAATTAAATGACATCCCAATATGACAATTTTGTCTATTTTTCAGCAGAGTTTTATGATTCCAGGAGTTTTCCATGAGTCCATGGAAAATCAGGAGGCCACGGAAAACCCTGTAATATAAGTTATAATGGTTTACTTTAATAATATCCACCTAGAATTAGCGCAGGGCCTATGAAATTGCAGGTCCCACTGCGGTCGCATAGGCTGATGTGGCCTAAGACTGGCCCTGTGAGGGGGGATGTTACGTGCACAGCATAGCGTGTATGTGGAATGGTGCGAATGCGTGTTGAAAGGGGAAGATAGAGGGAATCCAAAAAACGGAGTAATGTAAACGAAGTTGTAATTGACATGCTTTGGTTTGTTAATCAAGATTTAAGTCTTTATAACCTATTATAGATAAGTCTGTTGGTGTATGATTAAGAGTCTCATCTGTACCTAACTGGGGAGCACCGTTCAATCGTTGCTATATTTTTTATTATCGCAAAGCTTATCTCCAATTACCTTAGTACATTTTCCATATAAAACTAAATTAATTAATTAGGTCAAATTGATTACATAATTGGTTAACTTTTATGTCATCAACAATGAATAATTGTGCAAAGTTTCAACTTGATCCAAGAATAAGAAGTGTTAGAAATAACATGTACAAGATTTCACCTAGAAAGTTGGAGTAAGTAGATATAAGCTCGGTTCTGATTGGAAAGATGCTAATCATGATGATATGATATGTGAAGCTAGTGTCCTACACCAGTATGACACATTTATATGAGAATTGTTTTTACAAAGCATATATCAATATCAACTCACTCTGTCTGTCTGGTAAAAAGTTTGTACATTTTATTTCTCCCACACCAAATAACGGATTAAGCTGAAATTTTGCACAATTATTTCTTTTATCTGACAACACAAGAATCAATAAAAGAAAACTATTGGTAATTAATTATTTTGTTTGGTATCTTGAACAAGGGAAGAAATTGTACTTGACTGAAGTGGTGGTATAAGCTGAATTAGTCCTCTTTATAGGTTGCTACTCTAAACTGAAACAAACAATACAATACGATCAACTCTAGTCATAAGTACCTCGCAGAGTGGTTATCACGTCGGCTCGAGGGGCCATGAGCCACAAGTTCAAATTCAAGTCATTCCACCTTTTTTTTTATTGTAAATGCTTTTAAAAACCAATAATAGTAAAACCCACCCAGATCTCTTTCTTCTATTTTCCCAATTGGTCCAGATAAGTGATAGGATCATAGCGTATAGAGAAACCTAAACAAATGAAATAGCGCTAAACAAAAACAATTGGTAAAAATATTTATCCCACATATTTTTGTTGTTGGTCTACAAATGTAATTACAGATCCAAACTATACACTGAAGATTGTTTTGTTCTTTAAAATTAGTTCTTGAGTTCATCATAAAGTGATTTGATATTAGCTTGAATAGCTTTGAATACAATTACAATTCGTATTTAAGCTTTTTTTTTAAAAATGTTTTTATTGTTTTATTTTTAAAAATGTTTCATGGAATTCAAACCAATGAAGAAACAAGTGAAGAAGATGTAAAAAAAACAAAAAACAAGAGACATCTATATATAACATAGTCAATATTTTAAAGTGCAACATTATTTTCACTTGCTATTATTAATGCGAATGCATACAAATTTAAATCTTATATTCATGAAGATGCTAGTTGATTTTTTTCTATTAATCATATTAGTAAGCAGAGATAAGACTTACTTGGGGTCCTCCAATAATAAATCTACCAGAAGGCTGAAGATGGTAAACTGTGTCCTGGTCTAAGTATTGAGGTGGAATCACAGGCCTTATCACTTTCTCCATTAGATCCCTTCTGAGCTGCTCCATGGTGACATGCTCATCATGCTGGACAGAAATCACCACGGTATGGACACGCTTGGGAATTGCAGCCCCTTTCTCAAACTTGTACTCTACTGTCACCTGATAAAGTTTAAAGATGTTTCTTTTTTAACACTTTCAATGAGTAGAGAAACAATACAAACTAAGCCTCAGTTCTGATAGACAGGGCCCTTAACTCTTCTATTTATAATTGTAGTCTCTTTCAGATAATAGAAAAGTGCACAAAAGCAGTGAGAACGACGTTGTTGTATCTGTGGATTTGTGAAGAAGGCAATTTCTCGACTTCCAAATTTTATGAAGAATGAAGAGTTAATGTTGCGCTTGTGTAATTTATCTATTAAGTATGTAGTTCATTATGAGATACAGACTCATCTGTGTGTAGATACAGCTGTGGTAAATGTCAAACCCTGCTAGGATTGAAAAGTGAAGTTTTCCACTATCATGTTGTGCCAATATCTATATGTAGTGTCTGGTCCAAAAGTCCCAAATGTACACCCCAATGTCTACAAGTTGATCTCTCACATCCTGAGAACAGGAGTTCACCGAGAACAAGATTCTTAGATACAAAGCTGTAGAACAAAGTAAGCTACAAGCAAGACAAAGTAACTCCAACTTAACAGACATCTTGCAGTTATAATGCCCAAGCATGGAAACAAGTCACTGTTGGAGTTTCTAAGTGACACTGCAAACAATTTGACTTTGTGACAGTCCTTTTTTGTAAACCTGACATACGAAAGTATGCTTCAGTGTTTTTGAAGCGCATTTTTGAATAAAAATAAATATGATATATCTTGAAATGATACAATTTTGACATATTCTATTATGTCTGCAAATTTTAATTTAACAATATCTAAATTGTCTACTACAAAATGACTGAAAATAAAAAAAAAAAAAAAGATATTTGTACACTGCTATTTTGTCGTCACGATTTTGTCTGTGCTATTTTGTCGTGTCACCCAAATGAACAGCAGTGAACTAACATCCCTGTACTAGAAGAAGGTTGTCAAAAAAATTGACTTCTTAATATCCTGCAAATGATTTCAAGATGGACATCATACATACCAATAGCTCATTCTTTTAGTTGCTGTATGCATAGAAATACATCATTTATGAATTATTTTGTGTGTTTAAACTAAGATATAAAAGGTTGAATTCACTTACTGGATAATATACCAATGCCCTAAACAACAGAGTAAAAGCAAACATTTTTTCACTTTATGACAATGCCTGCAGGAGGGAGGACACGATGTCAAAAAGGATGACATCCTATAGAACTCAGAGGAATTAGGGAACATGTCTTCAACAAAATTTGAAATTGAGACCTGAGTTTGTCACTACATCATAAAAAAACAGGAATAGTAATAAAAATGAAACTAAAACAAGCAAAAGACTCTAAGGAATAGAAATCTGCATTTACAACTGTATCTCTCAATAATGTAGAAGTTATTTTCATAATTTAATATCAAACAAAATAATTAGGTCTTAACTATTAAATGACTTATTGGTTAATTTTTAATTGATTTATATTTTGTTAGGTAGGATAAAAAATTGTTCATAGTTTCAACTTGATCAGATAATAGATGTGGGAGACATAAAGGGCTCAATTATCTAAGGGGACAAAACTCTACATATTTACCATATCTGTGAATACTGAAGGATTACTTTCCCTTGTTGGTATCAAACAAATTATTAATAAGCAGTAATTAATTGACTATATGGTTAATTTTTATTATTGATTCATATTTTGTCTACGGCAATGCATAATTGTTCAAAGTTTCAACTTGATCCGAGATTGGGTGTGGAAGAAATAACGTGAACAAACTTTTTACCAGACTAACAAACAGACAAATAAGCTTTATAAAATAACAACCTGTGTCTTAGAGTCAGGTCTTGCCCAAGGTAGCTGTCCATTTTTACGTAGGCTAGCCATTCTAGCATTCAGCTGGTGTGATAATAAGATGGTCAGGGGCATGCACTCTTCAGTTTCATCAGTTGCATAACCAAACATCAGACCCTTAATTTAAAAAAAAATTAAGCTATTACTATCTCTTGATTGGTGCTATATTATATAAATGCATTCAATTAAATATTCAGTCAATAACATTAATAGTAATTAGTTAATTACTGAGTTAAATAAAAAAAAATAGCCCCACTGATAAAGAAAAAGTAATGACTTGTAAATGATATTTCTCTGAAAAAAGACACTGCATGAGATGAAGGGCAATGTTTTAGGCTATTCCAATCATGGACAGCAATTATTACATTTTCTACAAATAGTTGTCTACATTGCTGAATTTATATTGATCTAAGGGCCATCATTCAATCTTCTGTAAACATCATTCTAAATATCAAAAGACAAATCAAAAGGCTGGACAAAACATTACCTGGTCACCTGCTGGGTCATTTTCATTTTGTATACTGTCAGGTTCATGGTAGAAATGGCTAGTCAATGACAGTGCTTCTGGTTCTTCCACAGACAGCAGAACATTGCAAGTTTTGTAATCAAAACCTAAATAAAACAAAATAAATAAATGTTGGTTGTGAAAGACAAGTGTCTTTATACTGAAATTTAATTTTGAATTCAACACATAATAATTGTAGTACTTCAAAAACTACTTAAGAATACAGGTAAAGATACTCAAAAAGCAATTATTAAGAAAACAAAATGTAACATGTAGCTTTCAAATATAATAAATGTGACATCATAGGAGAGAAATAATGTTGAACTATGAAATATAGTCATTGTAATTTTTTTTAAAACTTTCTATCTATGAGTGTAAAAATAGTTAAGCCTTTCAATAATACATTTTAGAATCATAATAATTAACTTTCCTGTTTAATAAAAAAAAAATACAATTATAAAACATTAGGACAGCTTCAAAATAACTTGAATATCAAACATTGTTGAACAAAAAAAAATTAAACATGACTCTAAACTAAATGGTCATGCTAGTCCTCTGTTTAAAGCACATGATAATGACTGACTTGTGTGAACATTATCATTGGGTTAATTATGACACCTAATGAAGTATGTTACACCAATGTGAAGCTGACAGACAAAGAAAATTTTTTCTCCCATCTTAAAAATAATATTTCTTAAAACAGTTTTGTAGCTCAAGTAAATTTACAGCCTTCAAAAGAACAGCAACTCTTCCATCTGATGGACCAAGCTTTATTGAGCCATAAGATACATTATGGATGTTAGCCAAATTCTTAATTTTTATAAACTTTTCAAAATAAATATGTTATTAGTCAATGTCAGCATTTAAGAAACCAAACTAAGTAACTAAAATGTCATTGCTTTAAAGCTCATTTTTTAAAATGTAATTATTATGAAATAAGTGAGTGCTTTAAGGGCTAACATTTATAATACATGTATATAAAAACAAGTTATAGTATCCACACTATCACAGTTAGGTTTCTTCTTCTTGTTGAAAATGCTTATTTGTCGAGGGGCTAATATGTTGTAATTGTGACGCCGGGGATTCTGTAGATATATCTCTAGATCTTCATTATGTCTTAGAGATTCAAATAACGAAGATCCTTTCAATTCAAATACAGGACTTTAATTAAAAAACTTGTAACCACTATAATGTACAGAATTTACAAAATAAAACTGTATCAAAATGAATATCTTCTTTCAAAGCTTAATAACAAATAGATTCAGATTAATACTAGATCTAATTTCACAACTAATAAAATATATGACTTGTTGCTTCAAGTTACATCTCCAAACTTAATCTCCAAATACCACTCTACCAAATCATTTCCTTAGCTCCTCCCAAACACTTGCTTTAACCAATCCAATCATTCCCTAGGAGGCGCTACCTAACGCATGACAGATGATGTCATGGGCTTTTCTATACATCTGCATGAGGGGTTTTCCATACTCCAGCTGATATAAATTATACTAAGTTTATTACCCTAGATTAGGTTTATTTAAACTGATAGTTGACACACACAAACCTAAAGTTACAAAGTTCAAACAGAAATGATCTATGTTTGGAAGCGTGACAACTAAATAAGTTTCCCAGAAAATATCAAGTATCTTATCAGGCAAGATAATCACCGACATCAATCCTTACAACCCCTGCCTCCATTAGGATTCAAACTTGAAAACTAAGAATCATTAGTCAGTTACTACACCAAGCAAGCAGCCGTGACTTTAACCTTGAGATATCATTAATTTTACTATTTCTTTACATTAGTGATACATACCTTTTGAGCTTGAGTCATAACCTATATTTTTGATGGTCTCTCGAACAATTTTCTGATAATCAATCTGTGCCTTAGATGCCACATCACCACAGACAAAAATCATACCAGTTTTGGCGGCACACTGACAAGAAACTCTAGCATAAGGATCCTTCGCTAAGACAGCATCCAAAATAGCATCACTCACTTGATCGCAAATTTTATCTGTTAACAAAAAAATATTTCAAGGATCACTTTAATGCTTTAGAAAAATTTTTTGATAAGTAATGAAAACTGCTAACATCAGAGTTTTATAGAAAACATAAAGAAAACAATACAAGAACTGTAACATCATTGTGATGGTTTATGGCCCTTTACTTTAAGGTCAAATCATGTTTTTTTTTGTTCTTAAAAACAGCCATTCCATTCTCAATATTTAATTTTTTTACATTTGTACCCAAAAAAAATGTATAAAGATCTACATAATTATACTGTGTTACCAGATGCCTACATACCCAAAGCCCATTTATCACAATAATATATCTCTATATATAATTCTCTTCGTCGCTCAAGAGTTTGGACGAGAAGAAGAAGTAAAGGAAAGATCACCCTCTTATTTCTGCGGATAGTCACCCCACGAAAAAACAAGAAGGGGGGGGGGGGGGGAACAAGTATTCACCGGTCACTACGGATGGCTGTCTGGTCGTGTGGTTTGCGTGCTGGATTTATCAAACCCTGCCCGCTCCCTTCCCCATTCGTCCTGTGGGAGGTTTGGACTAGGAAGTAAACTATCTTCAACTCTGAAGGAACATTCTAAACATGTAAAACATTTTACAAACACTAAATAGCAGTGCCGGGCTTAACCATTGTGACCAAGAAGTCATGGAAAGAGAACAAGTAATCTACTATGTATATTCACCCGTCACTAAATAGCTGGGCTGGACTTAACCATTGTGGGACCCAATGCGAAACGGATTTCACGGGGCCAAGTTTGGGTAGGGAAGAGGATAATAAGTGAAATTTAAGAATTTGTATTAGAAAATAAATTCGCCTATGCATTTTATTCATTCTTTACTATGTACAAAATTACTTTACAAGCCTTGAGTGTAGCAAAGTCATACAGTATATCAAAATAAATCTGTTTCCTATATAGATCACGCTCAATTTTATTTTATAGCAAGAATGACCAAATGTTTCAATCTATCTTTGAGAATTGTTGACCTCAAGTAATTCATTAGTTTGAGGCGCAAGAAGCTTCTTTCTTCAGATTACACAATTACGGCTAATGCATAATGCTGTTTTTATTTATCGTGAGAAGGATTGGCGTTTTCCATATTGAATGACACCCCAAAATGACAATTTTCGTCTATATAGTTCCGTATATTTTAAGGGCTTTTTCGTATGTATTTTGCAATTTCGGGAGATTTCCAGGAGCTCCTGGTAAATCGTTAGGAGGGCGCGGGAAATTTTTCTTAAGTTATAAAAAGGTTTAATTTAATAATTTATACACCTTGAATTAGTGCGGGTCCTATGAAAGTGCGGGGCCCACTGCGGTCCAAAGGTTTTAGTGGCCTAAAGTTGGCCCTGCAAAATAGTGGCATATGCTACGCCACCGGTCGATTAGTAATATTATAACAACTTAAGGGAGACGACTCAATGAGGACAGGTGTTTTATAAAAAGGACATCATTAATCCATAAAACAAAAAGGTCTTTAGCATAGCTTCTTCATCTGCTCCATTCTTGGGTGGATCTCCATTGTCTTCTGTCTAATGAAAACATTCATTTCTAGTCTAGTTCCTAGCAGTGCATCTTTTGCAGAACAGGATGTCAGTGCACATTACAAAGCAGAGTTACAACATTATTATGTATAAATGTTTATATTAATTTGATTTCTAGATTATATCCCATATGACATAAAAAGACTAGTACATTTAGATCGTTCACGCCTTTCAGCATGTTTTAATAGACAAAGATGTCTGTAAAGAGCAAGGCTAAAAAGGCTCTATTCTCATTAGATTGATGTTTCAGGTGGTAGTGATGTGGGATTTATTATATCATGAGCTCAAGACAATCAATGTGTTTTTAAATGTGTTTATGATATAAAAATACATACATTTTTGTGTAAATATGAATAAATATCCTAAAAACAAAAATTATGTTTTATTAATTTGGATCATAATATTGGAAAAAACTCTTTTGAACATGTCATTGAAATGCTAAAAGATGTGGACACTTTTCCCAACATTTCTATTGATACCATGATTCATGATAGAAAATAATATGATTTGGGAAAATTTAACATTTTTATTATCTTGTTAATGTTACTCTACTGGGGGGAAGTATTGAGTCCCTAAATACATTAATTTGTAAAAAATGTGATTTTTGATGTTACATAATGTCTGAATGTTCCCAGACCCATGCTATAGATCGGTATATTAGTTTTAAATCTGTATGTAATAATTATATGTCAATTATTGGCCCAAGCTCAAAGTTTGCAGAATATTTATAAATATGAAATATACTAATATTAATAAAGTCTAGTAAATAGAAATATACATATATATATATATATATATATATAGAGAGAGAGAGAGAGAGAGTAACTGACACCACTTGAACACATTCATGTTAATATACTTATCAAACACCCACTGTATTTTTTAAAAATTCGCCTTTATTTCGATGATTATGGGGAAACCAGTCTATTCCTATTGTGCATCATCCATTTCTTTATAGTTTAGACATATTTAGTTTCATTTTCACCAGAAGACAATTGTTTTACTTATATTCAAAGTGCATTGGTATAAAAACGTCACTTTACCTCTAGGGAAGAATAAAGTAGGTCACAGGTTAAGGGTATTTTTTTATGTCAATGATGCTTCAGCTCAACGAAACCTATATATTGTGCTTTTAATAAGGCTGAGAAATATTTGCAATAATTTGTTTAATCTAACCAAACATGAAAGCTGAGGTTAAATAGAAAGTGTTTGAATGTTGTAGGAGGCTACTTAAAGAATTGAAAACTATTTTAATGTTGATGGTTTGGTTTGGTTTTGGTTTTAGGCATATCTGCACAATTTTAGGCCATGTCGTGCCTGCATTCCCTTAAGGACTACTCTCTCTCTCTACATAACAAGGGCTATATTCTATACAGTTATATCATTAAAATCAAGGTCTATTCACAGTTACAATAGTAAAGGTAGTAAAAATTTAATAATTTGGTAAAAATGTAATATAAATAGTACATGTTCTGTGGCATTTTACGTCTCGAGAGACAATCTTTTCCCTTTGCAACTTCTTGTGTGACTAAAGAGACCAATCCTTGATACACAGCTGCGATCGCAGGTTGGGCATATATAATCACCAGGCGCCGTTGCATTTTCACCCTTCTTTCTGCTTCTGTTGTGTATGGCATCTGCAATCTTTGACCCTTCCTTTATGCTCTCTCTCCATGAGGATCTGTCCAGTGCCACCTCTTCCCAGTTGCCAGTGTCGATTTTGAAGAGCTTCATGTCGGGTTTGCATACATCCGTATAACGTAAAAGTGGGCGACCAGCGGCTCTCCTGCCTTCTATCAGATCGCCATACAGGATGTCCTGTGGAAGTCGACCTTCTGGCATTCTACGAACGTGGCCAAGCCAGCCAAGGCGTCTGCTGCTGATAACAGAGCGGATGTCCTGGCACCCTGCTCTTTGTAGCACTTCCTCATTGGTTATCTTATCTTGCCACCTTATTTTAAAGATCCGCCTTACGCATCGGAGGTGGAAAACATTCAGCCTTTTTTCCTGCCATGAGTAGGTTGACCATGTTTCACTTCCGTACAGCAAGGTGCTCAACACACAGGTCCGGTAGACTAGGGCTTTAGTACTGTTAGTCAGCAATATGTTGTCCCAGACTCTTTTCTGCAGCCGTGACATGGTGGCCATTGCCTTGGCTATCCTGTTGTTTATGTCTTTATCCAGTAGAGTGTTGTTGGATATGATGGAGCCAAGGTAACAAAAGTGATCAACAATTTCTAGTGGTTGGCCATTAATGCTTACTTGAGGTGCAGTGTTTGTGTTTTGGACAAGTATCTTAGTCTTGCTTTGACTGATGTTTAAGCCGAACTTCTGGCAAGCAGCAGATAATTTGTCAACCAGGCACTGTAGCTGAATATCAGAATCAGCATACAGGAGTTCCCTGACGAGTAGCTTCCTAACCTTGGTTTTTGCCCGCAGCCTTGAAACATTAAATAGTTTTCCAGAGGATCTTGTATGGAGAAACACACCTTCGTTTATGTCGTTGTACCCATCATGCAGTAGAATATGCCAAACAGAGTAGGTGTGAGCACACATCCCTGCTTGACACCACTGCAAACCTCAAAAGGTGCTGATTGGGCTCCATTGAATTTGACAGTGCATTTAGTTTCCTCGTGAAAACACTCAATGAACTGTACATGTTCACAAATTCATAAATCAGATCTTCGTAGACAACCCCACTTCCCGGATAAAGCCCAGTACCTTCCCAGGGTCGACATTATCGAATAGTGTTTTTAAGTTAGTGGCTCTAAAATATTTCTCCCTGACATCCTGGTATCTGAGGCAATCAACGAGGATATGTTCCACGGTGAGGCGAGAGTCACAGTACTCACAAAGTGGGGGCTCGTCTCTCTTCAGCACAAAAGTGTCAGTTGTGCTTCTAGATCTATAAAAAAAATTTTGCCACTAAGCTCAATGCGCTACAAAGACACTCCTTTGAAACAGATAATAATGTCATCTCAAAATGGATAAAATAATGACAATGTCCACAAACACTCTCTTATTCTCCTATACCCATTTTCCCGGGCTTTCTCCTTACACAATTCCACTTTCCAATTTCACACATTTTCAGTGTAAAGTAACAAATTTCAAGACTCAATCTAAGCGCAGCTATCAGACCAACATACAACAAAAGAGGCTCAATGATTGCGCAACACTGGTATAAACCAGGCTATCAATACAGCCTCAAAACATTGTTTTAGTTGTAGTGAGAACAATGTTATGGGGAAAGGGGGAGAAGCCAATTATTGATCGACCGAGTACCAACAGTCAAGCAACTTATTAGCTCACAAACACTAAGAGTGCTAGATATGTTTTAAATATATATATATATATATAAATATATATATATACGTTTTTTGCTTTTTTTAAAACACCATACTTCTCAAAAAATTTTAAGATTATAACATTTTTAAATCACTATACTTCACAGGTGTTTGAGAGTTTCTTAAGATGTTCGATTCTTGTAGGAAGCTGTATAACATTGTTTGAAACTTTATTTCTTGAAAGCATCGACCTGACACACTTAAATATCAAATCTAATTTAACTATCAGTAGTAATACAATAAAACATATCTAATTTTATAGAAAAAAGGTTAACAAGTCCATAGATACCATCAGTGTTTTCCTAGGTCTAATCCTTACGGAGATACACAAAACCAAACATAAAAAATGTCAGCGACTGAGCTTAACTTGTTCGAGTGGCATCAGTTACTCTATATTAGGGGTGCACCGGATAGTACTTTTTGATATCCGGCCGGAGCCGGATATGACCGGATAGAAAAATTTTATATTCGGCCGGGCCGGAGCCGAATACCTAAGTGTCTTGTAAATAGCTTGTATTGCTGAACATTTTAAGAAACTGTTAAATAACATACCTATATTTGTTGGTATTATTTTTGTTTTAAACTCTGTTACTGATTGATTTATTAAAGATTAACAGTATTTATAAACAAAAATTAATCTGTGTAGCATGAGCGTGTCTGTGTTTATGTATGTACGAGGCCACCAACTATAAAGGCTGTGTGTAGGAGGGTCAATGTAAAATATGTTAGTATATATTTAACTAGTTACTAATGTAAATCTCTCATCTGGCTTATATGGTGGTTGGATGTATGTAATCAAGAATTTCTGACCAACAACTGGTCATCAGACTTGTAAGTTTAAGTCCAAAGACTGTTTCTGGTTCTGGCTTCAAGGGCTTAATACGGATAGCTGTTAGTTAATAGTTGGAATCTGAAGCGTAGTATGTCATATATTTATTAATTCATTGGCGGCAAACGATATTTTATTAACATCAGGAACATCTATTATACCTACTCATAGCCTGAGCCTTAAATGTTGCGAAGCATAGATTTAATTGTAGTCTGTAGGCCTATTATTGATATCTATGTTTAGATCTACTGTTATATAGATCTAAGAGAATTAGGAAAACCAACTATAGATGAAAAAATCACCCACACCCTCCTTACCAAAAAAAAAAAAAAAACATAAAAGGACTTTATGTTCGACTGATTGTAACAACCTGGTCAGATAGATGTAGTGAGCCTACACATGTGGTCCTAGTGTAGTGTGTATAGATGATTGTGTTGACCTTCACGAATTTTTTTTTCCTTGGGCATACGCAATAGTGTTTAGTGTGCAGGCAACAAAGGATAACACATTGGCATGGTCAGTCAAGCATATAGATAAATTATATCTGTACCTTAGTTACAGAGGTCAAGTGTTTCTTAACATTCCAGCATATTTTTTCTTTGTTTGCTAGATCTAATTGTGGTGCTTTAGATCAATTTATTTTCTGCGATGTTAAATTTTACTGTAAGGTTTTTCTTTATATATTAAGTCAATAGAATTAAACAATTAAATTAGTTTTCTTTCTAAAGGTTTTAATACAAGGGGGAAAAATACATAGACGCACACATGCACATATTTGTTTAATTTTATTGTGCAACGAACGTGTTTTCAGCGCCCTAAATGACATTTCTCTACAAGTAAACAAACTTAGACTCATCATCTAGTCACTTCTAGACAGTGTCAATATTTCTCAACAATCTGCGTTAATCCATTCTGGCTTAAGAATGGTCAATGTCTATCAATACATTGTCATGGATTAAACAAATAAGTAGTTGGGGGTGTTGAGTCTCTTGAGCCCTCCCTTTAAATATACCCCTGGTCAGTGTCTGTTTGGCTTGTAGTCCAGCCTCCTAATTGAGACTTAAAGTAAACAAACTTATTGTCCCAGTCAATAGTATAAAAGGTGTGGCTTGTGGTCCAGACCCTTGGTTGACAACCTATCTCATAATAAACAAATTCATACCAGATTAACCTTATAGAGATTTGGCTTGTAGTCCTGCCCCTAATAAAAATTCTTCTCCAAGTAAACAAACTCAGTTCCCTCATAAGAAGTGGCCTAATGTGGTCAGCTGCCTATCTGTGAACTCAATGTTATGGACTAAACAAACAAAAGGAGGCGGGGGTTGCTCATCTCTACTTCTGGAGATATACCCGCACATCTAGACAGATAATCAGCGTGGCGTAGTTAAGGAATATTACACGTTTACTAGACCACTCAAAGGTCAAGACAAGCTTTTAAAATGTGCCAGACATCGCTGCTACGTATGTAATGCGCATTTATAGTGTAAAGTATTATTTCTATTTAGATTAACACGCCTTGTCTTTGTACTAAAATATATTTGGTGCATAGTCATAGTTTATAGTTTTAAAAACAAATCCTTTTATTTAACGTTAATGTCTTTCAGAACTGACATTATTGATTCATGTCCACATTATGAATATTGGTTTATTTTTATTAACAAGGAGATTTAGTTTAAACTTCTTGTTGGACATTTATCAGCATCGATTACCTTTATATTGTTTGCCTTTCGCCTGTGTTGTTTCGATATTTAAGCGTTACCTCCGTTTGGCGTATCTGGAAAAGACTTAGCGCGGAGGCGCATAACAATATTAATAGAAATACAGGTGTAGCTTTTACTATCCGGTTTACTATCCGGTAGTGATATCCGACCGGAGCCGGATAGTACCAGATAGTGAAAAAGTGCCGAATATTCGGCAGAAGCCGGAGTGACTATCCGGTGCACCCCTACTCTATATATAATATTTTTATACAGACCTATATACAAAATATATATATATATATATATATATATATATATATATATATATATAAATCTAGATCCAGACTAGGTCTATAATCTATATTCTATGTATTATATTTTATAGATCTATAAATCTAGGTATAAGTAGATATATATTCAATTTAAAGATTCTAGCATACTTTTGTGGTAATGTTTTGGCCTCCTTCAGTCACAAAAGGACTATGGTTCATCTCGAACACTTTTTCAAAAAGCCCTATTTTGAAGAGACACTCCCGTCCACATTTATTGCAGGTCAAGGTGGCTTTCGCTTTGGTGGTAGAGGAAATGCCATTTTTTGTATGGCATGCTTTTCTTCAAGAGGTGAGGCCCATGTTTTCTTGCTGTCCATAGCTTTCTTGGTCACCGTCCTCTCCAACTAGTGTGGTCTAGGGCTATATCTTCCAGATTGTCAGTATCAATGTTTACTGATTTTTAATCCTGTTTTATCACATCCTTGTAAAGAAGGTGAAGGCGACTAGTTTTTCTGGAACCAGACCTGAGTTGCCTGTACAGAATGATTTTGGGGGTGCGATTGTCCTCCATCCGATGAACATGTCAGAGCCAGTGCAGGCAGTGTTACCTGAGGACTGTAAAGATGCTGGGAAGGCCCGTTCACGCCAGGATCTCAGTATACACACTCTTTCTTTCCATGTTATGTTATTTTCAAGATCCTTCGAAGGCAGTGCAAGTGGAGTAAGTTTTCTTCTTTGCTTTGTGTAGGTAGTCCACGGCTCTCTTCTAGATACAGGTCATCTTGAATTGATGATCCAAGATAGCAGAATTCATTCCAGCTTGTTATCGCGAATGAGGATGGAGGGTGGGGCTTAGCAGGTGGTCCCATAACATTAGTTTTCTTTGTGCTAATGGTAAGGCCATATTCTTTACAAGCCTGAATGAAGCAGGACATAAGTGACTAAAGCTCCTCTTATGAGTGTGCCACTACTGCTGTGTCATCAGCGAATAGCATATATATCTCTTATGAGGGTAGTTCTGATTTTAGTTTTGGCCCTCAGTCTAGCAATATTTAGAAGTTTGCCATCAAATCTGGAATGAAGATAGATGTCTTCTGTGGATTCGTCAAATGCATGGTGGAATAGCATTGAAAAGAGTATTCCAAAGAGGGTTGGTGCCAGGACACATCCTTGTTTGACTCTGCTGTTTGTACTGAAACTTTTGGAGAAGGCGGGAAGAGGCAGTTACAGGTTATAAGCTCAAATGCTCAATTGACATAGAGAAGAGCAACAGGGGCCACTTTTGTAAGTGGGAGGGATCCTAGGATCACAATGGACAGATACCGCCCGCTTTAAGTTGGGCCTCCCCAGTCACTAAGGTGCTGTCCTGTCATACCTGTCTTCCATCGTTTGGGTACACGAGGATAGGACAAAATCTGAAAAGCAGGCACAAAGCTAATGTACCAGTCTACATGAAAAAAAAAGAGGAGCTTCACTCTTAAACTGGGCGCATGGAATGTGTGCACTTTACAAACTGGACTCAATGTAAACTTACCAGACATAGGAGAAGCCAGAAAATCTGCAGTAGAGATTGCTGCCCTCCAGGAAACTCATTTAGCTGACTCTGGTTTAATCAAAGAAAAACACCACACCTTCTTCTGGCAAGGCAAAGCAGAAAGTGAAGTAAGGGAACACAGAATTGGTTTCACAGTTAAGAACACACTGCTGAACACAGTAGAGCTGAAGTGCAACGGTTCTCTACGCCTTAACACATCTATTAGACGCGTAACTTTGTTAAGTGCCTAAGGCCTATACTCTTACTTTGAGTTCCACACCAGAGGCAGAGGCCAAAGACATGTTCTATGACATTGACAACACTAAAGTTTTGTTTTAGACAAGTAGGTAGGCAAGTCATAACTCATAAAATCATATTCATTTAAATTAAATAATAATTCAATAATTGTAAAATTACCATATAATATATTTGTATATTAATATACTTATACAAATATATAGATCTAGAGAGTCAATAGACTAGTTTATTATTAGTAACATCTAGATCTAATATTATTATTATTAATAATATTATATTATAAATAATTATATTATTTATATTATACCAGGATGCCCTTCTCCGACAGATTCTGAGGTAAATAAAAATGTATCCTCGTCTCTTGAAAATTGTCCGGCAAAATTTTCATTTTTATCAAGGGCCATTTAAATCTACTTTCGTTTAGTCTAGAATATTATCTATAGTGACTATAGATCAAGTACTATAGTCTAAATATAAAAGTAAATGATAAATTTCTCTCAACGAAAATCAGACTGAGAATCAGAGTAACAAGTAGAGTCTACAAGCAAATAGAGGTCTAGAATCAGATCTAGATATACTTTAAGAATCCAAACATTGATTCACTTGTAATCTAAATCTAGAAAAAAAACGTAAAGAAAAAAAGTGTTGCCAAAACTTCATATTTTCTGACTTATCTTACAAATTACCTACAGACGTTCCTTAAAAAGATAATTAAGCTAAATTTTGATTTCTCTGTTAAAACAAATCTAGGTGGTCTAGATCTACATATGATAATTATTTATAGGCAATGTTATTCTAAGTTATAGCAAATTCATCTTTTAATTGCCTCTCTATATATATAAGACAGCTCAAGTTGCATAACATATGATGGAAATTTCAGTATTAGGCCCTAACTCCGCCAGGTCGACGGTTCCAAACCAGGCTGAAAAAGGAGGAGTACCAAATTATCATACCTGTTAAAAAAAAAAAACACCAGCTACAGAAACATGAAACATTGATTAGACAGACATTGCGGACCTCTGAGAAAATGGACCTCTAGCAGGGGCGGACTGGGTGTCAAAATCGGCCCAGGCATTTCTATACAATCCGGCCCCTAATTAACATGTGATATGGGGGACATCGAATTATATACATATCCTCAAAATCATTATGTGACAAAAACTGGGTTTACCTAACATAATACATTTCTACTATTACACACACACACAATGTTATTTGCATCACGTTCATTTGTTTAAAGGTAATCTGATATCGTTGTGGAAAAACAAATACTGTCAAGATTATTTTATATTTAAGCTAAGTCTTTTTGTATTTCGGTCTAAGTCTACATCTTCGTTGTCTTGACATTAGTGTTTCTTCGTTGGATAACGTGGCTTGATCTCCAGGAATAAATGACGTTGTGCTTGTTCATTCATAGACGCTGTCATGGCCTTAGATTTAACGACGGTTATGTTGAATATCTTGTTCTTGGGAAGTCAGGTATAATTCCACTGCATTTATTTGGCAAAGGATTCCAGCAATATTTGCTTTATAAACTTTTTTCTGCTTATCCTTTGTGCTTCTTTTTCGATTCTAATGCATATTGACTCCAAAAAAAAAAAAAAGGTTTGGTCAATTGTTACACTGCTCAAGATAATAATTGTGTAATTGTGATGATTACGAGATTATGCAATAACTCAACCCTATTGTGAGCTTGCGCTCCCAGAGCTATTTTTATGTATTCTATTTTTATAGGCTAGTGCCAGAATTAATATTTTTACTTCCGCTTTTTGTTATATGGGTTTGGGTGGGTAGTAAAAATAGTTAAATTCAGGCTACATCCTGTACAGTTGACCAGCGGTCAGTAAAGTATATCGCTGTCTGTGTGACAGTTGATGATCTTAGTGATCTGGCGTATACTTATTTAATTATTTTAATATATTTCTGTACCTGGGACAGCCTGCTATTATTACTGCTGTTTTAACTGTTGAAAATAGCTGCTGAAATACATGCTGCTATTACTCTGCTGTAACTGTAACCTCTTGCTGTAGATCTAGATCTAGAATATAAATCTAGTGTTAATTTGTTGTGTTGCCTTAAGCCTTAGACCACTTAGTGGCTTAGTTATTATCTGTTTCTGTTCTTAGTGAATACTAATAGTGAGGTACTAAGACCAAGGTGTTCTTGTTTTAGTGTTATGGGTTGGTTGTAGTAGTAGAATATTGTAGATTTAGACTAGTTTATTGTAGTGTGTCTGTGTAGATCTAGGTCTAGTGTAGTAGTTGTAGTGATTTAGTTAGATAGTTGGTTTTATCAGTTTGTGTTAGATAGTTGGTTTGGTTAGTTTGTAGTGGCGTAGATTTAGAGGGTTGTTTATATTGGTTAGTGTATATATTATATTTTATTATTGATTCATTTATTTTTATGTAAATAAAGTTCCGTTTTGTTTATTTATCCTAAACTAAAGTTTCGTTATCTTGCTTTCATTTAGTTTAGGTTAGTATAGTTAGTTGTCTGGTTACTTAGGCGACTCAAGCCCCTTGGTCACCATACCGAGGTGCACAGATTGAGCCACCCAGTAGCGCTAACATCTGCCTACTGTTAAATAATTTAATGTTGAGCAGAGAATAGGTCTTCACTCAGAGCCTCCTGACCTACTCACACTATCAATAACTATAATGAGTGGACATTACATCTATAAGACTGGAAGCGTCGTGATTGGTCCCTTTATACATTAATCCGAATATATTCACACCAACGTGAACTTATATCTTTATGAGAAATATAGTCCTTATGTTGCTTGTTAACCACTTAGTGTGTAGGCCCCTAATAGCCCCTATAATGGATGAGGCCTATAAAAAGCACGGTATGCAGATGTAGGCTATTAGATTATTTCGGAAAATGCGATAGATTAGTGGTCCTAATACACTGTGGAGTCTGAAAATTACGACGCTCTAAGTGCTGCTTTAATAAAAGAATAGTATACAATCTTTTTACAATTTTATACAAATCTGAGTGGCATCAATGCAACCCCTTTCACTTGCACTACCGGCCCTAATTGGTACCAGCCCACTTGGCATTTGCCCGAATGCCCATATAGCCACTGAAAGCCAGAAATCTGAAAGCAGACAGGCCGAAGATCATCGTCTCTAACAGGACCACTACTACCATCTACATTTCTCTACCACTTCATGGAACAGCCTAACTATTGTCGAGACTAGGAGGACAGCCTATGTGGTAGCAGAGATTAAAAGGTTCATCCTCATCATCTTATGAATCCGCGCATCAAGATAAACTGGTTTCAGGCAGAAGCAAATAACTTTCTGAAGCTACTGATGTTCTAAAGAGAGCATGAGAATCAATCATTTGTACCTGTAATTTCGGTAACTTAAATTTAAACATTTTATTATTATTTTATAATAGACATAGAGCGTGTAATATTTAATTTCTTTTACTTGTATTCTAACAGGGGGATTCCCCATGTATCTAATTATATATATTGTTCCCCTTTCAGACCTTGCGATCTAAAGGGCAGATCAGTAGCGGCCTTAGGGGTGGCAAGTGGGGCAATAACTCCAGGCCCCGCGCCTGAGGAGGGCCCGAGGATAGGAGATTTTATTGTCACAAATTAATCACTACACATTTTCCTAATAAAATCCGATTGGACGTCAATTTTCATGGGCGTAGCCAGGATTTTTTGTGACCCCCCCCCCCCGCGAAAAAAATATTTATTTATGTGTGTGTACATCATCTTTATTACATTCTGACCCTTCATTCTTTCGGAAGACGTTTATTGTGCCTTAGAATAGGTTCTTCCTAGAGTTAGTGGAAATTGTAGATTCCCCGCCTTTGCCGGCAAAGGGGTCTGGCGGAGGGCTAGGAGCCCCCCAATCGCGGGGCGGAGCCCCGCCGCCAAGCACTGTTTCTGGTATTGAAAGACAAAAAAAAAAGCATATTTCTGCTATTAAAAAAGTTATGTTTCAAAAACCTAATGTGCTATTCTTACTGACGTAGACCCTCCCACGCCGTTCGGCGATTTGCCGTCAAGCTGTTTCCATAAAAAGCTGTCACTGGTAATGTCTGAAGTCTCTTCCCACCTTCTCGGAGGACCTCTATGTGTGGCGCCAAGTTGTATTAGGATGCCATCGCAACTCTTCTTATGCCTAATTCATTTTGTCGGAGAACATGCCCTGCAAACCTCATGCGACTCTCTATCGCAATCTTACTAAGAGGTCGACTCCCACTTCGGCAAAGGATTTCCTTGATTTAGACCCGATCTCTATAACTGACTCCTAAAATCTGTCTTAGCCATCTTTGTTGAGCCACATTTAGTGTTTTTCAATTTGCGGCAGATGACTATTCAGCCCCGCCACTGGTAGAAATGTGTAACTGTAGTTTGTTTTAGAATAATATTGAAGAGAGGTTTTCCACCTCAAAACACAATTTTAAACTCAAAACCATCTGGTATTTTTTAGCATCAAACCCCTCTGAAAGGGGGGGGGGGTTAAACTTAAAACCCGTTTTGGCAACGCTCATAGCATTTTGAGTGCGTAATTTGCTTTTTTTCGCTGGCGAGGGTTTAAACTCAAAACCCTTTTGGCTACGCTAAATAGATTTTAGAGTGAGTAATTTGCTTTTTTTTTATTTAATGAAGAGGTATTTTTTTTAGCTTCAAACTCCACTGGAGGGGAGTTTAAACTCAAAACTCCTTTGATTACACTCATAACATTTTGAGTGTATAATTTGCTTTGTTTTTATTATAAGAGAGTGTTTTTTACCTTCAAACCCCGCTGAAGGGGGGTTTAAACTCAAAACTGAGTCAAAACCCATTTAGCTACGCTCATAACAATGTGAGTGCATAATTAGCCTTTTTTATATTGAAGAGGTATTTTTTAGCTTCAAACCCTACCGAAGAGAGGGGGGGGGTAAACTCATAACCCCTTTGGCTACTCTCGTAGAATTTTGAGTGTGTAATTTGCTTTTTTTTTATATTGAAGAGGGGTTTTATCTTAAATTTTGGAGGGGGTTTTAAAATCAAAATCTTCCTTAACTGTGCTCTTGGAATTTGGGGATTGTCGTTTGCATTTTTTGTTTTGTTTTATAGAAGAGGGGAATTTAACTGCAAAAACCCCTGGAAGGGGTTTTTAAAATCAAACCCCCTGGTAGGAGGCTATAAACTCAAAATCCCCTTGGTTGTGCTGGGGCAAGTGATGGTTTAGTATTAAAATCTCACCAAAAATTAACAAAATCAAAGCAAAAAATCAGTCACTAAATTCCGGGGGGGGGGGTGAATCGGCGCCTTCAACATACGGAGGTCACGGTTGAATCCCCCCCCCCCCCCGGCTACGCCCATGTCGATGTTTATATACAAAATAAATTCTTTGGATTAGTTTCTTCCGCCTAAGTGTTTTATAGGTTACAGTGCATAGGCATCGTGCGGCCATGGAAGTATTCTTTAAAAATATTTTATGCAGAACAATTACAGTACATTATATAATGCACTCAAGTGGCCAATAGTAGGTCAACAGTGCTTACGTAATGTTCTATGATTTATAACAAAAATAAGACACAACGTTAGAGGTGGACATACTGAATTGTTATTGTTACAGTGTTGGAGACGGATTAGCCAGTTAGCGTGATGTGGTACAGCATATATAGTCTACCCTTACGGCTCAGAGCCCCGCACAAGACACTCGCACAGGGCCTTGCGCATTGCTAAGACCGCCTCTGGGGCAGATGATGTAAAGTTAATCTGTTTCTGTGGCCCACGGTTAGCGAGTTTGCCATGTGGGCAGCACAACGACCAATCGCCTTTACTTTTCCCCGACTAATGTCAGGTACCCATAACAGCTGGGGCATAAAGATCCCGAAAATCACCAGATCTTTCTGCTGCTGAATAAAAATAGAAAACAACTCGTTATAGCCTAATATCCAGATTCTAGATCCTAGATTGACAAAGGCTCCTTCTTCTCTAGTGCTATTAGAGAAAATCAGTGTAGGTATATAGTAAGTAAGTAAGTATATAGTGTAGGTGTCAGCCATTGAAGTTAGTTCAGGGTGTCACCCCCCTCCCCGCCATCTACGTTACCCAAACTTTTCCCCATTAGAAACTATTATCGTTAGGCCTCATTCTATATTTGTTGAACCAATACAGTGAGCTGATTACCTACTTTTTTGCACAAATGTAAAATGAGTGGTAATTCTATGTTGAAATCCTATTGTTTATGACATTAAAAAAATATTTGCATATTTTACAATATATATTTAATATGGTTAATATATGTTTCCTTTATTAAACTTACAGACGGTACAAACGGGAAACGGTACAACATTACGCTGTGTTATTCAAAGTTTGACTACCACCTAAAGGAGAAAATGTACTTTGCCACTACCTTAGTCATCTTTCTGTCTCGGCGAGCGCTTAAAGATCCTCCAGTGATGTCCGGGGAGAAGCCCCGGGCGCCAAACTTTTTTCAGCATTTCTGAGCTTCAGAAACTCATTCTCCTTAAGTCTAGCTTGTAAAATTTCTAGTAGTAAGAAGATTGCAGGACAAATAGGATTAAATTATAAAGAAGTAAACGGGCCGTATCTGAAGTGTGAGTGACATTTGAGGCCTTGAGCAGTGTTTCTCAAACTTTTACCGTTGGCCCTCCCGGCCCGCATAACGATAAGTCTTTTTTTTCTCGAAAAAATAGTGTTATGTAGATAAATTTAAACTGTTTTATACAGTGCTTTTTGTACAAAAAAAAAAAAAAAAAATCGGTGCCGGTACTCAGTGATAGATTTTTAAAATTTTAAGCACTAATAAATTTATAATATACGTTAAAATACAAGAAAAGTAATACTTTTTTCACCACATTCAAAAAGGTGCCGGTACGCCGTACCGTTGCATAGCGTCACAAAAAAGCCCTGGTTTTATATAACCAGCAATGTAGTCTGTTGAAGCACCGTTAGCTCCTCCAAGCGTTTTTCTTCGTTCTCAGCTTTTGTCGTCTTAAACTTTTCTTTCCGTAGTAAGAAGAGCCCATGTCAGTGTTGTATTATAACGGAGTGGGACGTTCAATAATGAGCACACACACAAAAAGTTGCTAAAATTAAGTCCAATAAAGAAGGAGGCAGCATTATTAGCCACTACTATTATACGAGGGATTCTCGAGGTACATATAACGCACGTATGTCTTCATGTTCAGTAAGAAGACTTGCCGCGAATTAGTCGTTTTTCTCACAAAAAGGCGTCAACATAACGATGTTCAACACTTGAGAGAACTTGAACCTTTCAGACCATTCTAAAAGAATCACGCCAGCATAGACGTTTTAAAAAGTTTTTAATCGATCTTTTTGCAGAAGCCTTACACAAAAAACGGTACACATTTAAAAAGACCCTTCTTATTAGAAGATACGAAGTTTTTTATCTTACAATTTTACAATATTTTAATTTTTTAAACATTGATGTCATTCCTGTGGGTTAACCATAGACTTATGTATATATATATATATATATATATATATATATTACATCTAGACTGGAAACCGGAAATAAATCCTTATCCGCGACTGATCGATTCACAGACCTATATATATATATATATATATATATATATATATATATATATATATATATATATATATATATATATATATATATATATATATATATATATATATAATAAAATAATAATCATATTTTTATGTACGTAAACTCTTTTTTAAGCGCTAAGGGGAGTCGACCCAATAATTCTTAGAAATGTGATGATCTTTAGTTTTCAAAGTTTAGAAATAATGCAAAATCATTTCTCGGATATTCATGCAAATATATCAAACAAAGACATTTCCTATTTGTTTCCATTGAGATAAGGTTTCAAAAATCCTAGATCGAATTAATTCATGTTGATTTAAATCATCTTATGTACATTTAAATATATTTATTAACTATATCTTTCTAGATTAAATATCTAAAAATTGCAAAATAATAATTATGAGACGAGAGTACTCTTATTTCTTATCTTCAATTACTTGATCTAGATCTAAAAATTAAATTATATGTTACATAGGTCGATTAGGGTTAAAAAAAAAAAACTTTACTTCTTTTAACTACTTTACAAAACAACCCCTTGATCCAACGTTATAAAACTTTTTCACAACATTTTTAGTGTTCAAAAGTCTCCATGGCCAGTCTAGATATAGTATTTTAAAAAGTCTATGGGGTTAACATTCAAAATTTGATTGATAACTACAATTAACAGACAACTTTTTAATTCTACAGACCAGTGTAAAATAATTTGAATTGCTCCTCATTGGTTAGGACGTCTCGCCCTCACGAGAGAACATCGCCCCCCTCCCCCAAGGGGTACCCACCACCACAGCTCGAGGGAAGCTACAGTAGTTTAAGCGAGTTTTAAAGGGCTTGTCCTAAGATCATCCTCATCTTTAGAAGGCGTCTTGTTCTGTTGACGCAAAAAAACGTCAAAAGTAGGATGATAACGTTGGTCGGGAGAAATGGGTTCGTAGGCCTACTTTATGCTGCCTTAAAAACTCTCTAGAATCATGTTGAAGAGGCATTAAAATGTTTTCTTTAAAAGAGCCTTTGGAATCGATCTTGCTGCTAGCGTAGAAACGTTCTAATTAGACAATAAATTTAAACGATGTCAAATAATTAATAAATTAATTTTTCTTAACATTTGGTAATAAAGTCGCGTATTTCGCCTAATTAATACTAAAATTTAACTATGCATATGCAACCAATTTTTGTTCTAAAAAAAAGAAAACTGACTTGCACCGCCCTTGTTATCGCGTAACTGTTTGCACATTTGTACCAATTAAAATAAAAATATGTACAATAGGGCCTAAAATAAAATATATAGATTTAGAGACGCAACTGGAGCATGGAAAGGGTTGCCTGAGCCAGCCAGGAAAACCAATGACTTGGCATAATTTAAGTCATTTGTTAACATGCATGACGCGCAGGACGTAATCATCTTTTTTTTTTTTAAAGTAACGTCTGTATTTTAAAAGATAAAAAAAAAGCATGAATCTATAGTCTGTAAAGTCACGTCAGTACTACTTTATACGTGTGGATAGAGTTTAGAGAGCTGCCAATTTATTGACCTGAAAAACCCATTGCCTTCTAGCGGTTAAAAATCTAGATCTAGACTACATCTATTCTAAAGTAGATCTATAGAGATCTAGATCTATAGGCACTATAGGGCGGTATACCGTATAGTCTATAGTCATCATTAGACGATTAGACCTCTAGATCTAGATCCTGTACTATAAATATAAGCTGTTGGATAGAGACTATTATCTTATATTATACTACTAGTACTAGTACTCACTAGTAGTACTAAGTAGTAGTAGTAATAAACTTAAATTAAGTATAGTGATATATTATTATATTATTATAATTTATATTATATAGACAATAATATAGTAATAATTATTAATACCATTATTATTCATTATAATCATATATCCAAAATTAATTATTTTATTTTTATACTTTAGTATAGTCCTATTGTAACATAGTCATGTAACCATACATACTAAAAAAACATAGTCATACTTTGTTAACTGTTAGTCATAGAAATAGAGTAGACTTAGACCATAGTCGGCATAGTTTATTAGTTATCATAGTCATAGAAAGATAAATTAGAAATAGATCTAGAATAGACTACTATAACTATAAGTTACTAAAACTATACCGGTAGCCCTACTGGTACTTTGACAAAATTCAAAATATTCAAAATAAATATTTAACAAAAGAAACTATCTAGATTAGCTATGAATGGTACTCATTATGTAGAGCTTGCTGAGAGGTTTAATATGATACCAAATTTATCTTTCTGTATATATAGGAACAAAGTTATGAATATAGAATTTAGAAAATGTCCAAAAAAATTAAAATTTGAAGAAACTGTGATTGAAAAAATAAAGTTTCGTCTTTATCTCATCATAACTTTATAACCATAATACAATAGATAGAAGCTTGAAATTTGGAAAACATCTACACCATTTTATTACATTTAAGTGACAAATATAGTCAGTATCTAGCAGTATAGACTGGTAACTAGACTGATTACTAGCCTTAGTATTTATAGTTATTTAGATCTAGAGACTAGGTTACATTTTAAATAATAGTCATAAATAGTCTTTATTAAATTTAAAATATAGATCTGATACTGATACTGACTCAGCTGAGAGTGAGTAATGATGTGAAAGGCCTACACATCATAAATAAGATTTAGAACTATATTTCACTCTACCTAAAAGTCAATATATATTAATTATTATCATTATATTCTAGGATTTAATAGATTGTCTAGATTTAAACAGATTAAATCTGTTTTTCTTGTTCTAGATTCTTTTATTCTATATTAATCTTGATACCAGTATTATAATATATAGATTATAGATGTATAGATTATATATAGTTAGTTAAATAAAGAGCTTGAGAAAAGCTTTGCAATGATAGTATAGTCAATACCGGTACTAATTTTATTTTGATGAGTTAATTGTGAGGGAAGTTTTGACAATTTTAGTTGTCAAAATTGAGCCTTCTTTAGCTTTTGTAAAGATTTTTTAATGAATATTATTTTCTAAAAAAACAACAGTTAAATAAACTTTGTGTAAATCACCATTCATCATCATCATCAAACTCCATTAGAGTGAGGGCTTGAGAGGCTCAAATCCTCTCTTGCAAAAGCCCTGGACAAAAACCCTGCTGTCTTGCATAGTGCATAAATGTTGCCATACAGGTCGAGAATTTTGGGTTTCCCAGACCTGTCGAGA
This sequence comes from Biomphalaria sudanica, assembly GCA_036873155.1. Classification (NCBI taxonomy): domain Eukaryota; kingdom Metazoa; phylum Mollusca; class Gastropoda; family Planorbidae; genus Biomphalaria; species Biomphalaria sudanica. Next base: position 39,190 of record JAZGLO010003910.1, on the reverse strand, counting down.
CGGAGATCAGCAAGTCTGTGGCAGTCAAACAGAATATGAGATACGGTTTCCTCTTCTTCCCATTAGCGGGGGCACTGTGAATCAAAATTTGGCCATAGCCACGAGAAATATGAGCCAACAGGACAGTGACCTGTCCTGCACTGTGCTATAATAGCTTGCTCAGGCCTGGACAGCCTTCACCAAGGGGAAGTGCGGTCAGGGCGCCTCATGCGCTCCCAGTCTCCACTGGGCCTTTTTGGGACTTGTGCCAGCACTCAAACCACTTTTCCATTTCTGTTTTTGTATTTTAGCCAGGGCTTGATGAAAGCTTACAGCCTGTTCAGTGGGTGGAATTTGCCCTCCCTGGTGGGCCAAAGAGTCTGCCATTGAGTCACCTATGTGACTCAGTACCCACTGCATTATTACAGGGGTGCCATAGCGTTGTTTAATGTTATGTGAAGCCATGATGACAGTGTTGATATTGGTAGGCCATGGTCCGGGGCTTTGTAAAGCCTGTAGTACAGATTTTGAGTCAGTGACCACAACAATCTGTGTTGCCCTCAAATGTCCCTTACCAAGTTGAGAGTCAATGACTTTTAAGGCTTCACAGACTGCCATGGTCTCCGCATCAAAACTGCAAACACTACCACATGGTCCAAAGATTTTGACTGTGTAAGAGCCAAGAAAGTCGATGTAGCAATTATTCATTTTAAAATGTCTGAATTTGAATGCTTTTTAAATTATATTATAAATGAAACTATTCTTGCTTTGGACAATAAAATAAAAAAGAAACATTGCGATTTAAAAAAAAAATTTAAATATTTCTTAGCTCAAATATTGGTGCATTAATAATTCATATTTTTTAAAATACAATGTACACATTTATTAACAATTAATTTACATCATAAATTACATTCTATTTATAAAAAAAAAAAATATATAAAGAATAAAATAATAAATGGTTGATTCGCAGAACTAAAAATATTTTTAAAAAGTTTTAATATTTAAAAATATTTATTAACTTGAAAATTTTCATTAAAAATTCATTATAATAAATACACATTGACTCTCCATAGTCCATCATTTAAACATTATAAAAGTCAAAAAAAGAAAAAATTCCTATAATATGTATTTCTAAAATAGGCAGGGAAAGACAGAGAATGACCATTACTAGTAAATCACAGTGTTGACTCTTACTAAAAGTAGATTTTAACCATTAACTTTGAAAATTAATATCTAAAGAGTGCACCATGAAAATTAATATCTAAAGAGTGCACCAAGTTACAAAGTTCAAACTTAGCTTAGAAACATACACGCTAACATGCCAAATTCAAAAGAATTAATGTGTCTTTAATCTCTTAACTTTTATTTAAAAAAAATTATTTTTACCCTTCTTTGTTAACTTTAATATCAAATATCTTTAAAATGCATTAACAGTATTTAATTAAATTTAAGTAAAGTAGAATCGTTAGCTTGAAATATGGAAATGGCTTGAATCTAGATTTAATCTAGTAGATCTAGATATTCTAGTCAATCTAGATGATATTTAAAATATTCTAGATATAGAATCTGCATTATTAAAATTTAAATGATTATCATTAAATGTGATTATAAAATATTCTTTATAGATCTAGACTTGTACTATGCTAGCGCTAACTAATCTTCCATCCTTCACTGCCCTGCAGGCAGGAGTTTTGAGCTAGGACTTTACTATAATATTCATTTCATTTCTGAAGGAATGTCTGAAACCTATAAAACTAAAAACAACATAGTTTCACTGAGTTTCAGCAGTATTAGATCCATCTTAAGACGTAATTAAATGTTTTCTGAGTTTTCAACTTGATCATAAATCCTATCCTGGAAAAGCAAAAGGTCAACCGTCTCTATTGGATTCACTTTTAGGCTTCTGTCTCCATTACACTAAATCATTTTATTTGAATGCTTACTGTTGATATTAGAAAATTAGCATTGGTGTGAAATTTAAATTCAAGAAATTGTATTTTTATTTTATAGGTCATGCTTCATAAGGCTTTGCTTACCACAAGCAACACAGCAATGCCTAAGCTGCTATTGTGTAGCAAATTTTACAAAGAAAACAGAATTTTGAGATCAAGGTCTCAACTTTTATTTCCTCTAAAGATCAGATTTTTTAACACCTTTCTGAGGGGCTCTAATTACAAGTATTGTTTATTAAGCAAAGATGTGAATTTACCATATAGTTGCAGATCATTTTTAACTCTTGATAAGCAACCTGTAAAAGTTTTAAACTGGGAGAACTTCAGTACACCTCTGCCTGCAAACTTCTCTAAAAATAACTTCAGAAGGCAACAACATTATAGCTCTAAGAAAGTATCTTTTCAAGATCCAGGTATACCAGCACAGGATTTTGATTCACTCTATCTCTTACAATTCATCAGACTTTTCCGTTTCATTGGATTTTCTACGAAAATATCAACCTTTGCTACAACACTGGGTTGTCCTTTAACTCTTGGCCTGTATGTTTCAAATACCTTAGGGGTAGACACAGCATTGAGCATAGCTGGAGCACTGATATCAAATTCTTTGATTTTATTTGGCCTAAGTGCTATGTGGACATCTCGAGTTGTTGGGAAAATAATGCTAAGCGAAGACCAAAAGTATTTAAAAATTTCACATTTGTCAATCTTTGGCAAACGAAAAGATATTTATATTCAACCACAAGATTTGATTGTCAGCAATAATAAATTACTTTCATTTTTCTCAGCTAAAACACTCCAATTTAAAAATGAACCCAAGAAGCTTTTGTTTTTTCCTTTTGCTGGGACAGAAAGTTCTGATATAGAAACAATAGATTTAATATTTAGTAAAAAAACAAATTAAAAAGACTTAATATTTGATTATTTGTGTTCAAATTATAGATCTAGTATTCTAATACTAGCAACTATGGTTTTACATGGATTATGTACTAAGCTACAAACTGCTTAATGTAAAGGTTCTTACTCAGACTTTACATAATTCATCCTTGTTACCTTCCTTGTTTTATTAAATTTCCTAACTGTTGAAAGCCTATACATTTTGTACATTGATATCTTTATTTTAAATTGTACACACCGTACATAAAGCCTGCAGCCCGTCTAAATTGAATAATATACTAGAGACTTACAATGTTATTAATACTGGTATAATTTGTTACTGGTAGACTATAACTAATGTATGAGTGTTTTCTTTATTTTGTACCTTTTATATACATTTCCTGTGGTTTAAGGGTGCAGCATAGTAGTAGTCAGCATGAATGATGGTTTCATTTTTTTTAATGATTGAATTTTGGTTTTATATTAAAGATTCTATTTTTGTTTACCTGGTTTATTTTGATTAATTTGGTCAAATTAAATACATATCTATTTGTAATATCACAAAAGCTAATACATATTGTATTAAAATCTAAGGCAGGCAACTCAACAAAGTTCTACAGTAAATAAATATGTGTGCTCATTCACCTGGACAAACATAGCCTTCTATACAGCCTTCAATATTCAAAGAGTCTTGTTCCTAATTCTACCAGGCCTTTCCTCAGCAAACCTGAATACTGGCCAACAACAGCCTTCCCCGCTTCGCTCCAGGTTCCTACTGCAGCCTTCAGGCAGCACAAAAGATGGCTCCTTTGTTCCCAACAATTCCAACTCTTCCTTATCTCTTGATACCCTCTTTTATCCCAGCGTCTTCTTGTCCAATAGTGCGCTCGCTACAACAATATTTACACTTCTGCTTAAATTTAAAAGAAAAAAAAAACAACAACCTAAGGTGTAGTGTTACCTTAATAATGATTGGAAACAAACAAATGTGGTGCATGTAGAGCCGTCTTGTAGGTTTTCTCATTCAAAGTGTTAGTAAGAACTAAGTTCAAATTTTTTTATCAATAAATTTTTGAGATTAATTCCTGCTCTATACTGAACTGGTAACTTATATCAGTCTTTTTTTCCTTTATTTTATTGTCATTGTAGTGGACAAATGCTGATTGACAATTTGCATTTTTTTTGGGTCAGTCAATAAAAGCCCTAGGCTTCTTGCCAGCTTTTGCTGCTGAGCTTTTAGGCATATAATATTCAAACAATGTTATGTGTATTATATTATCTTTTATCCTAAACAGACTAAAAAATATTGCTTTTAATTAAAAGACTTGAAAAGCTTTGAAAGTTTAGAACTAAATAAAAATCGAAATCGAGACAAAAATAATGTTCATGTACCGGTATGATGTTTACGGTAAATAAGATGCATAAAATACCGGTACACAGAATTTTGTTGTGTATGAATAAATTCATATGTAGGCCCTACTTTTACTCACTGTTCGTCGAATGTCTCTCTGTATTAATCCCTCATCACAGTCCAATACAACTACGTCAGTTGCAATTCATTTCAAGTTGGTAGCCCAGGGGAGATCTCCTTTAGGATTGCTTTAAAACAACATGTTCTCACGTCTTTCAAAATGTAACTGCTAATGTATGTTAGAATACCTAATAATCGGTCCTCATTTAAGACAGCAATTAGCAAGAAAATACAATGTATTAGGTAAGCATTATCATAGAGGATCTGAAGCAGTGGCACCTCCAACATAGTTGTAGCTTCAGATTACCTTAGTTGTGTTGTCCTCCTTCTTTACCAGCACAGTCGAATTCCTACAACGCTTTTTGTTTTGTTTGGGTTATATTAAGTCAAAAAAAAAATAATCTGAAAGATTCGGGTTGCCCGTAGATGTCTATCTGCTTAAGCTTTCTCCCAACGATCTAATTACAAAGTCATCATAAGAAAGAAAATAACAACCAACATTAAGCGAACTTAACTGGAATCTATTTTTTCTAAGTCTAGAAAAATCTCTAGTATTTAAATATTTTGGTTATATTAAGTCAGAAAACAATCAGACCTTGGCACCCCCTGGTTTCATATGGCTAAAAATCTCTCTCTTTATATATATATATTATATAATTCTCTTCTTCCCTCAACAGTTTGGACGAGAAGAAGTAAAGGCAAGATCACTCTTTTATTTCTGCGGATTGAGTTATCCCACGAACTTGACGAGCCTTGCGTGTAGCGAAGTCATACAGTGTATCATGAAAATTCTATTCTAGAGGTCCGTTAGATCGTCTAAGAGCTGAGTCGGAGGCTCTTCAGGCTCTAGACTATATCATATCTAGAACTAGTCAAAAAATCTTGATCTAGATTCTATATATTCTATATTCTGGATCTAGTCTAGACCTATTAAGTAAAGAGTCTAGAGAGATTATGATCAAGATTAGTAGGCCTACTAGTGGGTAATAGCCAGGGCCGGTCTTAAGCCACTGCAACCTATGCGGCCGCAGTGGGCCCCGCGCTAAGTATATCTGTAATTGTATAATGATGCACAATATACGAAAAGTCGTGGAAATTATTACTAAAATCTCCTTATAAATAGAAAAACACTATTCGATAATGTCGACCCTGGGAAGGTACTAGGCTTTATCCGGGAAGTGGGGTTGTCTACGAAGATCTGATTTATGAATTTGTGAACATGTACTATTTACATTAGATTTTTACCAAATTAAATTTTTACTACCTTTACTATTTTAACTGTGAATAGACCTTGGTTTTAATGATTTAACTGTATAGAATTTAGCCCTTGTTATGTAGAGAGAGAGAGTAGTCCTTAAGGACTGCAGGCACGACATGGCCTAAATTGTGCCGATGTGCCCAAAATCAAATCCTTATAAATAGACAAAGTTGTAATATGGAAAACACAAATCTTACGCGAATAAAAAAAAGCATTGACAGCTTTCGTACTTAAATAAAAATATAATAATAGTGCGAAATTAAACCAAAACGGGGGTTCCAATAGAACTAGAATACGTTTTTAAAACGATCAAAACCCGAAAATGAGAACCTAATCACTTCTAGTGAGAAACAGATTCTGTGAAGAATGCAAAAACTGCAGTGGTGAATGTCGTCAGAGAAGAAGAACATGATGTAACACTAACAACTGATCAACATGTCGTCAGAAATGAAGGCAATAATGTAACAACTGATCAACATGTCGTCAGAAATGAAGGCAATGATGTAACAACTGATCAACATGTCAGAAATGAAGGCAATGATGTAACAACTGATCAACATGTCGTCAGAAATGAAGACAATAATGTAACAACTGATCAACATGTCGTCAGAAATGAAGGCAATAATGTAATAACTGATCAACATGTCAGAAATGAAGGCAATAATGTAACAACTGATGAACATGTCGTCAGAAATGAAGGCAATAATGTAACAACTGATGAACATGTCAGAAATGAAGGCAATAATGTAACAACTGATGAACATGTCAGTCAGAATAGAAGGCAATGATGTAACAACTGATCAACATGTCGTTAGAAATGAAGGCAATAATGTAACAACTGATCAACATGTCGTCAGAAATGAAGGCAATAATGTAACAACTGATCAACATGTCGTCAGAAATGAAGGCAATAATGTAACAACTGATCAACATGTCAGAAATGAAGGCAATAATGTAACAACTGATCAACATGTCAAAAATGAAGGCAATGATGTAACAACTGATCAACATGTCGTCAGAAATGAAGGCAATAATGTAACAAATGATCAACATGTTGTCAGAAATGAAGGCAATAATGTAATAACTGATCAACATGTCGTCAGAAATGAAGGCAATAATGTAACAACTGATCAACATGTCGTCAGAAATGAAGGCAATAATGTAATGACTGATCAACATGTCGTCAGAAATTAAGGCAATAATGTAACAACTGATCAACATGTCGTCAGAAATTAAGGCAATAATGTAACAACTGATCAACATGTCGTCAGAAATTAAGGCAATAATGTAACAACTGATCAACATGTCGTCAGAAATGAAGGCAATAATGTAACAACTGATCGATATGTCGTCAGAAATGAAGGCAATAATGCAACAACTGATCAACATGTCGTCAGAAATGAAGGCAAAAATGTAATAACTGATCAACATATCGCATGTAATGAAGACAATAATATAATAACTGATCAACATGTAGTTATAGATAATGAAATAAATGTGGTCGATTCATTGAAAAATCTGTATTATCCTGCCATGTGTCTAGAAAAAATGGTAAAATCTTGTATTGACTATTTTTTACAAAAAATTTTCCGAAAAATAAGGATGGTAGACATTTCTCTTAAGTGCATTGCAAACCAAACCTGAGTAATGGGGAAAGTGTTTTGCGTCCTTGGCTGATATATTCTGCGTCAGCAGACAAGATCTATTGTTTCTACTGTCGTCTACTGGAAAAAACAAAAAAGTTCCTCTTATAAAGAAGGATTTTACCAGTGGCAAAGCTGTACCACAAGCCTAGCAGAGCATGCAAAATCGCAAAGGCATTTAGACGCCATGACCAGTTGCTGTGTAGCTGCAGCAAGACAAAGTAAAAAAAAAAGCAGCCATTGACAAAGTTCACCAGGAGATGCTTAATTCTGAAACTAAACGTTGGAGTCAAGTTTTACAAAGACTAGTTGCGATTGTACAATTTCTAGCGGAGCGCAATTTAGCTTTCAGATGGACCATTGAAAGAGCCAAGTAAGGGGAATTTCATAGCTGTAGTAGAATTACTCGCAAAGTGTGATCCAGCAATGTGGGAACATCTTCGACGTGTTACCAATGCAGTAATTCATGATCATTAGCTTGGAAAGAAGAGTCAAAACGAACTTAATACTGTAGTAGCTGATGCTGTTGTGAATTCTATCCTTCGAGACATCAAGAATGCAGTGATATTGGATTGTACTCCAGACATAAGTCCCAACGAGCAGATGTTATCGGTATCTCTCAGAAAGGGTTAATATAAAAGAGCTTGTGGTTGTATATGAACGTTTTAAGTTTCTTCCTGTTGTTTCTTCTTGTGACAGCAAAGAAGTAGGCTGGAAACATGGATGTTGTTGCAATCTTTCCAGCCAAACGTCAAAAGAAAAGGCAGTATGATAAATCTTTGGAAAACTTCACACTTGGAAAAGCTGAAGATGACTATAGGATAAAATGCTTCAACAGAATTGTGAACACTGCAATTAATCCTTGCAGCTGAGATTTGAACTGTAACTGTGGCATCCTGTGAAAGAAGTTTCTCGCGTCTTAAACTAATCAAGAATTACTTAAGGTCAACAATTCACGAAGAGAGATTGAACAATGTGGCAATTCTTGCTATTGAGCGTGATCTATGTAGGAAACTGTTACTCTTCTACTGAGAAATTTGGTACGAATTCTAAATTTTCCAAAGCAAATTCTTTCGTTAAAAAATTATGATAAAAATGATGAAATTACATAAACTCTGTCGCCATATTTAACTTTTCTGTTTTAAAACATCGTGTTTTCGTCTGGAAAAAGAGGGGCGGTAGAGTGAAAACAATTACTCCTCGCTCCTTTTTATAATATTTACTAACGATTGCATTTGGCATTAAATAATAGGGATGGGGCGACTCGACATAAGAATTTTATTTATAGCATATATAAATAATATAATTGACAGATTAAAAAAATTGTGATATCTTAACAAAAAAAAAGTATTGTTTTGTTCGATGGGCGGAAGGCGATTGCATGAATCGCCCTTCCCACCTGGTACAATCCTTTTTCATTTTATATTTACTAATGATAAAATTTGATATTAGAGTGTGGTGCGACATAATATACAATGGGTTCACATATCAATATGTAGCTTATATTATATAGATATTCAACTTATTTTGTTCACAAACTATGATTTCTCCATAAAAATAGGACCGCCCCCCCCCACTCAGAGGGCTAGAGTGGGGAGGGCAGTACATGCCATTCCCCCCCCCACCCCACAGAATCGACCAAGATACCAGAAAGGGAGCGATATAATACAAAAATTATATTTTAATTCAACTAATTTTTCTCACAAACTATGATTTCCCCATAAAAGTAGAACCCCCCCCCCCCCCATTCAAAGGTTTTAGGTGGGAAGGACAGTAGAAGTATACGCCCCCCCCCCAAATCGGCTCACAGGGGAACGACATAATATAAAGATTAGTTAAAACACCATTTACAAGTTTTAATCATATAGATATTTAACTGATATTGTTAGCAAGCTTTGATTTCCATAAATAAATTGGACCGCCCCCCCCCACTCGAAAGTTTATGGAAGGGGGGGCGGATTGATGCCATCCCCCCTCCCGACCCCACCAAATCAGCCTACATACTAGAAGGGGGGGGCGAAATAATCTTTAAAAAAAATTGAAATATAAATAATTAGTATATATTATTAACATAAGTAATAAATTCGTATACAAATTGTGTTTAATTCTATACTATAATTCGTCCACCCCCTCCCCTCCGGGGGGGGGGGTCGGCCAAGTGGGGGGGGCGATCGCCCCTACCGCCCCCCCCCCCTGGTTCCGCCAGTGATATTTGGACAGATACGGCTTAACCTTGAAATAGGAAGTCAACCATTTAGTCATGATTTCCTGATCGCCAGTGTTGTCGACGATTGCATCCTTGGTCTGGATTTTATGCAGGAATTCGGTTTATCTCTAAACATTGGAAGTGGAACTGTACAATATGGACACATAGAGTTCCCATTGCTTGATGATGGTGATGTGGAAGGCGTTCAGGTGAAAAGAATCTTATCGGTCGAACATACGATCATACCAAAATGGTCTTATCTGTCAGTAAACAGGTATCATAAAAAGGACAAACTGGAAGGCCAGCTATATCCTAGAAAAGCGGAGAATGAATCATCAATCAATCATTGTTGTGACTGTACGGGTAGTTACAACGAAGTAGTTGTTGGTTGTAGCACTCTGGATGATCATAATGACAAGTCGTATGAGTCTAGCTTTCAAGATAAGGAAAGTGACAACCTTCTCAACGATACGTGCAGACTTGAAAATGAAGATGAAGGAACTATATGAGTGACCTATAATCAGAGTGAAACTATTGCTTTCGATGTCCATGATATGAGTGCTTCATTGAGCCTGACCAAATCGGACCACGTTGGGTCTGTGTCCAATACTCCTGTTTGTCTACCAGTATTAACTGCAGACAGAAATTTAATAAGAACTGTATGGTCGGCAACTCAAATGGACAATTCAAATGCCAGAAAAACAGGTTTGGACTTGACAAACTTGTGTACGTCTGCCTTCAACAAAAAGAATAAAAGATGAGTCAATTTCAGCGGAACTTGGACACTGATAATGTGGTTAATGAACATGTGTAGATGGAAATACCTTCTTGAGATGGCTGAAAATGACAGTGTGTTTTATGGCCTGGCCTCCGGTGGGATTATAACTTTCTTGCCAGAACTTCATCTGCACTGACAACCCCGCTGCCCTGTCGTAAATCTGGTAATGTTCGGGACGAACATAACTAAGGAGGGGGCATTGTTATGACTCTAAATTGCGCACTGTCATTTAGTGCAATATTGTGTACCATAGAACAGGACGGAGAAACAGGAAGTCAAAAATGGCCGATGTAAACAAGTGATGTTATTACTAAGAAGCACTAGCGGACCCAGAGCTTTGGAGTGGGGGGGGGGGGCGATTTTTTTCCAAACCCTAACCCTAACGCCCAGTTAACCCTAACCCTATGCATAAACGTGCGTACAGCCTATATAAATAAATAAATATATATATATATATATTGTTATAAACCTGGTGGTGGCACAAAGAGGGGTAGTGGTGTGTGCGTAGTCAGCCGACACAAATCGCCCCAGGCCAGCGCTAGACGAGCGGTCAACCGTGACGAGTTACAACTGTCAGCCGAGTCGAGTGTCAACAGGGCGGTTCGGGAAGGATCGACGTCGTGAACAAAGCTCAATAGCGTCACGAGAGTTGTAGTCATCTGACCACCTAGAAACGTCGAGCGGCGTTCTGTCCGGTTCGAGAAGGCCAGTAGGGACCCTATATAAGAGCAGAGGTGTCGCAGTCAGGTCGGTCGAGAAAAGGGGCTCAATATAGCAAGGTTCAGAGCCCGGTTCACTACAGTCCGGTCGATTACAACACAGTTCAGCAGTGTGGTTCTGTACGGAGCATTACGACGGTTCAGTGCGGAGTACTGTCAAGTACAGTTGAGACGACTGGCGTCTTGATCTTGGTCTGCGATCGAGTCCGACACAACGAGCCTAGTGTGTGAAGTCAGTCCTGAACTGTTGAACCCAGTGCAAGCCCGGAACGAGACGGAGAGGCCAGTGCAAGAGTTGATACGGCGGAACGGTGTTATCGGAGAGATATTTGTACAGTGAACGTGTTGCCAATTGTATAGTATTGGCTGTTATTTTATTGACATTAAAGTGTTACGTTATTTTGGAGCCCGGAGTTGTCAAGTTCTTTAAGTTGGTGGTGTATGGTGCAGTTTGCAGAGAGCCTGGATAGTGAGATTCGTAACAATATATATATATATACATATATATATATATATATGAGAAATTTTAAAAAGCAGTGTTTCTGCGAAAAAAAACAAAAAAAAAAACCCAGTCATGTTGAGGTTTTTCTCTTGCAAGCTTAGGGGTCTGCGGGAGCGCTGTAAGCTTCCCCAGTGGAATTCGCTGCGAAGCCCCGACGCCAAAAGCGTTTTCTTGCATTCTTTACTAAAGAAACGCATTCTCTTGCCCTTAAGCTCATTATTCATTCTATTAAAAATACTGTTGAAAAATATTCTAATATAAATGTATAGGCCCTTAATACATTGCAAATAAAACCGATTTGTTCCTTGAAAAGATACATATTTAGATTAAGGTTTTGAGGATCGCCGCCGAAAAAAATGTTTTTTCGATAAATAATATTTAATAAAATTGAAGCATAAATTGTGAGTTATAGTCCCAAATTTATTTAGCTAGAAAAATATCAGATTGAGTAAAGGTTGGAAAAAGGCGACTAGGGAAACATTATCTGGGTTTAGAACTCCATAAAAATAGGACCTACCTCCCCCCCCATTCAGAGGGCTAGAGTGGGGAGGGCAGTACATGCGATCGTCCCCCTCCTTGCCCCACTGAATCGGCCAAAATACCAGAAGAGAAGCGACAACATAAAATGTATATATTAATTCAACTAATTTTGTTCACAAACTCTGATTTCTCCATAAAAGTAGGACCGCCCATCCCCACTCAAAGGGTTTAGGTTGGAAGGGCAGTAGAGGGGGGGCGGGATTGATGCCATCACCCCCTGCGGACCCTACCAAATCGGCCAACATGCTAGAAGGGGGGGGGGCGAAATAATCTAAAAATAGGTTGAAATATAAATAATTAGTATATATTATTAACATAAGTAATAATTTTGTATACAAGTTGTGTGAATTCTATACTAAAATTCGTCAGCCGAGTGGGGGGGGGGGCGCGATCGCCCCTACCCCCCCCCCCCCTGGATCCGCCAGTGCTAAGAAGTATCGTCATTACTCTAATTCACATTTGTTATCCGACTATTATTCTATTATTAAACTGCTTTCGTGGAGGTTCTTTGGGCTTGCTGTTTGCAGAGTTAAAGCAATATGATGTTAAGTCTGTTTATAATTTTAATTAAATATTATAAAATGTGCAATAACTTTTGAATAAGTGTAATTAACATTGGGATTTTACATGTGTAAATAAAAAAAAAATAGCAATCGTGTTCATTGGAACATATTTCAAGAAAGTTGATGGGGAGGGGTGACACCCTGAGCTACCTCACTAGGTGCCACCAACACTTTATAGGGTTTCCATGCTGATTTTAGGTGATCATTAACGCTTCTTTACTTATTCCAAAAGAAAAATCTTACTCTGGAATAAATGTAACCTAACACAACTACACCAAGCTGCATTAAACTTTCAACAAACATTCTTATTAGAAAAAGACATTAACCAACCAGTCGATGACCTCTGGAATTTCATTAAAAACCATCTTAAAAGCATTATAGAAAATCATATACTAACTAAATACACATCAAACAAAATAAATAAATGCTGGTTTAATAATAGACTAAAGAAGCTTTGTAAACAGAAGGAAAACCTATATAGAAAATTTAAAGCAACCAAGGCAGAAAGAGTTTACAAAAAGTATATAAAAATTAAACACCTAACCCAAAAAGTAAGCAGACAGCTGCAGAGTGAATACATAAACAATGTAATATCTAAAGATAACAACAAAAACCTATGGTCATACATTAAGTCTAAGAAAATGGAAACAACAGGCATAGCGCCATTAAAAGATGAACATAACATAATACATAATGATAATGAAACTAAAGCAAACATCCTAAACAAATACTTTGCATCAGCATTCTCAGCCCCAGGAGACAAAGACATATTTCTTAATTTGAACCAAGTAGACAACATAGAAGATTTAGTAGTACAAGAAAATGGAATTAAAAAACTATTAGCCAACACCAAACCAAATAAAGCGTCTAGACCTGATGGTATTCCAGCTAGATTACTCAAAGAACTAAGCAATGAGCTAGCCCCAGTGTTCAAAATACTCTTTCAAGCATCGCTTAACCAGGGCAGAGTACTAAAGGACTGGAAAGAAGCTAATGTCACCCCCTTATTTAAAAAAGGAGAAAAATCTGATCCAGGAAACTACAGACCAGTATCACTTACCAGCATCACATGTAAAATACTAGAACACATAATATGTAGCAATATCATAAACCACTTAGACAAACATAATGTCCTCACCCCATACCAACATGGCTTTAGGAAATATAGATCATGTGAAACACAACTAATAGGACTAATTGATGATTTTTCAAAAGGTTTAGATAATAGTGAACAAATAGATGCTATCTTACTAGATTTTTCCAAGGCTTTTGACAAAGTTCACCACCATAGTTTGCTTAAAAAATTAAAATATTTCGGCATTAACGGTCCACTGCATCAGTGGATTAAAGATTTTCTGATAGGGAGAGAACAAACTGTAATAATAAATGGCTCTAAATCAACACCAATAACAGTAAACTCAGGTGTACCTCAAGGAACAGTCTTGGGTCCACTACTATTTTTAATTTACACAAATGATTTACCAAATTGCATTAGTTCAGGAACAAAAGTCAGATTATTTGCAGACGATTGCATAATATATAGAACAATAAAATCAAAACAAGACACAGATATTTTACAAAGAGAATTAGATGAATTACAGAAATGGGAATCAAATTGGAGCATGTCTTTCCACCCAGAAAAATGTCAGTTGTTAAGAGTAACAAAAAAACTAAAACAAATTAATTCCACTTATTTTATTCATGGCAAACCAGTAACACAGACTAAAAACTCAAAATACCTAGGTGTTATAATAAATGAAAAACTGTCATGGAATCCACATATTGATGAAACTATAAAAAAATCCAACAAAGCATTAGGGTTTATTAAAAGAAATTTCTATAAATCAAATAAGAACATAAAACTAAAATGTTATTTAACCTTGGTTAGGCCAATAATAGAATATGCATCCACCGTTTGGGACCCCTCAACTCAAGAAAACATTAAGAAACTGGAACAAACACAAAATAGAGCAGTGAGATTCATAACAAACGAATATTCACATTTGACTAGGGTAACACCATTAGTAAAATCACTAAATTTAGAAAGCCTTCAGGACAGAAGACTCACAAGTAAAGTAGCAATTATACATAAAACACTGAACCATAATCTTCAAATACAAAAACAAAATTTAATAAAATACTCTGAAAGACACAAAAATAAAGGCACAATCCTCGTCCCATATGCTAGGACAAATTTGTACAAATACTCCTTCTTCCCTAGTGCTATTAGAGCATGGAATGGGTTGCCTGAGCTAGCCAGAAAAACCAGTGACTTGGCAGAATTTAAGTCATTGTTTAATATGCATGACTAAATGCATGACGCGTAGGACGTAATCATCTTCTTTTTTGAAGTAACGTCTGTATTATATAAGATAAGATATTCCAGAAGAGTTAGAAGAGTCTTATCAAAGATCACTTTTTGCGTTTATGAGAAAAATAACGCCAAATTTCTTTAAACGATTAAAACATTGGTGAATTTGATGGGAGCCGCCTCTGAGTTTGTGTGATAACACAAACTCTCTTTGTAATCTTGTTTTATTTGTTTTTTTTATTTATAAGAACATTTTTCTCTAGTTCTCATGAGTCAAAGCGTTATTCTCAATGTTTTTTCGCTTTCTCATATCTGGGAAAGATAACTGTAGTATTGAACAAACAGATTTTATAATATGCATTTGTCAACGGCGAAATTTTTAATACATGGTCTGCAATCTACACAGTTTGTTAGTATTCCAAATACTAATACTACTAGTCATCCATGGCCGTCTCGCCGACACTGTCAACATTAAAACGTACAAACTAATCTAAACAAAAGATTTAATCAATTTGACCAACAGAAATATAAAAGCGATCGAGAACCATACTAGAATCTAAATTATTCCAAGTCTATAAAAATATCTAGATCTACTATCTCTACTTTGGTTATATAAAGCCAGAAAACAATCTTCCGAGAGCTTCAATCAGATCTTTGCATCCCCTCGTTTCATATGACTAACAATAATTAGATATCAGAAATGCTATAACCTCCAAGACGACATACCGACATTTATTTTGCACCAATGTATGCAATGTTTCCTCAACAAAGAATTCGAACTAGAATTCGAGTACAAATTGTGCGCACTTTTCAAATGACTTTTATAATGTAATATAATAATATTTCTATTAACTTCTAAGTTTAGAATTAATTTTAGCCGATTAGGATTTGGATGCTAAGAAAAAAAAACACGCAGTCTTTCTTTAAGACGGATTATCGCTTAAAATAAGAAACATGGGCTTAAAATTTTTTATTTTTTTTTATTAATCAGTAGGTAACATTTACTTAAGAGTCTACTATTATACTGTTATAAACGTAAGGGAGGCAACTCAACGATATAGATGTTTATTCACACGGGGACATCTCAAACTTACTATTTTAACTATGAACAGACCTTGTTTTTAATGATTTAACGGTATAGAATTTAGCCCTTGTTATATAAAGGGAGAGTGATCCTTAAAGGATTACGAGCACGACATGGCCTAAATTGTGCCGATGTGCCTAAACTCAAAACTCAAACTCTGCCTAGAGCACAGCCTGTTCATAAGTTTTAGACTTGGGCGAAATTCCATTCTCTTATCTCTCATGTAAAGATCCTTCTGTCTCTAACAGTGCGCACCTTCTGGACTAGCTTGGATGGCGGTGTGCATGGCAGGATATAGCAATACATTATTCTTTTTAACCATTTATTTCAATTTGTCACCCCATTGAACTAAATATCTATTCGTATTTAAGATTTTCTATAACGAAAGAGAGGAATTTTTGTAATGTTAAAATAATGATTTGTAGTATTACATCTTTTGGCGCGTTTGTCCAAGTAGCCCTGACAAGCTATTTACGAGAACTAACATTTACCTGAATATCATCTTTTTGCTTTTCCTCTGTTTCTCCCTCAATCTTTGTGAAATCATCTTTAGGTTTATCCTGCAAAACACCATTTTAAAACTTTAAATAAAAACTAAACCTTTTTATTTCTTCTTAAAAAAAAAAATCACAATTATATCCATCGAGAACAATCGAAATAGAAGGCTTGAATACTGACCTGCAACGTCGCAACATTTTAGACAATGGAGACCAATAGCTTGTTGCCACGCACAGGTCTGTACGACTCCGTAACAAGCAACTGCCACACGCTCAGATAAAAACTCAACTATTAACTATAAAACGTGGCATAAATAGAACTAGAAACTATATTCAGAAATGACATACATGAACAAAGCTACTGTACATTGTGACTCAAGAGTTCAGGAGTATTTTTTACGTGTGTACACTAAGCGCTTGCCAACTTTGTTTTTCTATTTTCTTTTGAGGACACAAAACTCTGAGCTTATATTTCAACAGAATGTTTCTTTTAAGCGGCTGCCCTGAAACCCTTTTAAAGATTTTAAAGAGGAAAATCGCGGGGGCTACGCTACCAAGCCGCAAGGTGGCGCCAGGGTGGAAACGGTTGTAGGAGGAAACGATTACACCAATAGGAGCGTCCCAAGCCCCGAGTCACTGGAAATGGAGGTGTGAAACATATAGACACCTGCCTGGACCTTTGCCGGACAGAACACTTGTTCAGACAGGCCCTCGGAGGGAAGCTCTTGTTCTTTTTTTTTTTGGCTGGCCCTGAGTTTCAAGAGACTTTGGTTCAACTCTTTGAAATTAGTTTAAATACAGAAAGGAAATAAACAATCAAATTTGTCATGGTGTTTTGTGTAGTTGAAAATGTTTGTAATGACCCCATCCCATATTTTTTTTTCCTTCTTACATTTGCGGTCAGTAGAGAACTTTTTTGTTATTTATTCTTAAGGTAATAAGGTCACACACCTGGGGCAAATGGAATTAGGTCTCTTCTCTTACGCCCAATTGAATGACTTCGTCAGAACGAATTCTAACAGAAAAATAAATAGCGTATCAAAATAGTAGCCCATTGCGACAATACCTGGCCATTTAGTATTTCTTTTCCTGAGATGGCCAGTCAATATGGCTTAACTGCATTTACAACAGGCTAGTCAGATACTATTAGGTTAATTTGTGTGTGTGTGTGTTTTTTTTTTTTTTTTTGCTAGTTATAAAATGTCTTTATTTATACATCTTTTATGTCAAATTTAGAATTTAAAAGGAAAATGTAAATATAAGCTAAAGAAATGAGAAGAGATTTGAACCAAAACCCTATTTGTTTGTTTGTTTTTTTCTTGTTATCCCTTGCCAAAGTTTGCTCAACCTCATGTATGTCTCCTATAGAAATGATGTCACGTCTAAATATACCCCTGTCTTTAGTTTAATTGCTTGAATTATAAAAATTAAATGTGATATTTATGCATTTTTTTTCACCGGTGGCTCCGCTTCAGCGCTTTATACCAGCCCGCAACGTTCTTTTCCCCTCAATTATTTAAAAGTAGGCCTACACCTGGTTTGTGATTTTAAAAATCACATTAACCCTTTTGTCACAACTAAAGAGTTTTGGATACACACTTGATTCAAATCCTTTTTTCCCCCTCATTACCCGACCATAAAGGCAAATATGTATTTTTAAAAATAATAACCTTGGTTGACATTTTCTTCTTTCGAGAACATTAGACAATTTTATAATTAGACAAATCCAACAATGTCACTTTGATACGGCTTCAAGATCCATTTCAAAATACACCAGTCTCATACTAAGATATCTGCTCACTCCTGATGATTATGGCTCATAGAGCCAAGCAATAAATCAAGATAGCGAAATAGCCACTTTCCCTATCGCGAAATGTAACGGGGATTGCTGGTACTCGGGTTATCTCCAGTCATTTGATATTGTGAACACTACATTTCAGATTTAATAGAACGTTAATTGTGATGAGAGAAGTTTTACTTGTGATTGTGATTACCCTGTGTCAGTAAGGGATTTAAAAACTGTGCTAGAGATGTAGACATTTAAGTGTTTATTAAATGAATAGTTTGTGTTTGTACCATTACATTGAAAGTAATAGCTAATGTCGAACTGCTTTAATTGGTTGGTAAACATATGAAATTGAAGATTTAGAATGCAATTGTCAGCACGTTTTAAGCAAGCTTATGTAAGCAAAAGTTTACTAATCATATGTAAGCATACGTTTAGTAAGCTTGTTAAAAAAAAAGTGGTTTAGCTCGATCCATGTCTGTGTAGTGAATCATTGAAACTCGTAGTTGTGTCTATCGAGTCACTGTCGTCTGCCAGGTTGTGTTGCAAACTACGGCTGTGTGACATAGTGCTTTTCTTATAATCTACGAGTTACACATTTTGTTTTCTTCATAAATATGAATCTTTTGTCTCTGTTGTTAGACATTAATGGACTACACAGACACAGCAGTGGCTTGAGTGGTGGAGTCAGTTCATTTAGAAACAACTGTCAATGTATTATTTCAGGTCTAACTAGTTTTCAGTCACACGACTTCCTTTGATTCAGCAACTACCAAAGAGAATGAAAGTGAGAAGAACATAGTTTAGCATATCATCGCTAGCTTTTTTCTTTTTTAGCGAATTTTTCTCTTAAGAATGCGTGGAATTAAGAACGAGGTTAACGTGGCCAGACATGAAACTTAATCACTCTCTTATTGGTGTGTGTGTGTGTGTCCCGACTCTCCAAGATTGAAGTGGTGTCCTGTTATAGAATATAATAATTTAAATTAATTAAAAATTAATTAATTTAAATTCAAAGATAGTTTATGACGGAACAATATGGCTGCTAACTTGAATTAGCACAACGATAACGGCTGGACAAAAATAGTGATATGACAAAACAAAAATCGCTTAGAATGACAATCTTGTAGTTGAAGGTTAGTGCAGGCCCGGACTTTGGAAAGATGAGTCTTGCACATACGTAAATGTGGCCCCATTGTTATATACTATTAAGATGCCTTCATGCTATAACCCTTATAGCTAGATGGTGAAGCGATTTCCTACATTTTTTAGTTCTAAAACGAATTGATACTAAAATAGTGTTAGTACACCTAACACAGTTTCATTCTATATTGTATACTCTATGGCCCATATTCCGTTGTTACCGTTTGATCGTCTTAAGAGCTGAGCCGAAGGCTCTTCGAGCTCTAAGTTTGAAAAAAAAAGCCTGTTTGGACGCCAAACAGTAAAAATACAAAACCTGTGTGAACACAGTTCTGTTTGAGAGAGACCCGAGTCAATGCCTATGTAAAGCATTGCTGTTTCCAATGCCTTTGGCCCCGGACGCATGCTTGGCTGAACATAGCCTAAGGCCGAGGACACCGGGAGCCTCCGCCATTTTCCTTCGTTATACCAAGCTAGCCGTGGGGGACTCGACATTTATGTAACAGTCTCTTTGAGGAACAGCGCATGGATGTGTGACAGGTTTATGGGGACTCTTTTGCAACCCCGCCCGTGCAAGAGGTGGACTCTCGTCTACCCGTGGGCATCCCCACGGGAGTTTTGTTTCGCCATTCATTTAGCCTAGTTACCTCCTCAAGTAATCGTTTCCACCCGGGTGCCACGATGAGGCAGAACAGCGTACCCGGGTCTGTTATTACCTGCCATAGGTCTAGAACAACAAAGCCACTTTCACGAACGAAACCGCAGTGGTTGAATTTATCAAAAACATTTTTTTTATTCGCAATTCCGAAACAATGTTGTTTTTTTAAACTGACTTATCGAAAAGTAAAAGATTAAACCTCATTCAGTTTGTAAGTATGATTTAAACTCTTGGCACGAAACTTGCTTTTTAGTTGGGGTTCTATGTTGCATTAATAAGCATAGATCGTGCATCATCATGCTACAAACATGACATGAGTTAAAATGTGTTCACAAATAATAATATTTTAAATTTAGAAACAGAGCCAAACGAAATCTTTGTTTTTTTTAACGTAATGTTATCATAAAGCGTAGGGACTATTTGCAGACGCGTAGGGACTATTTGCAGACGCGTAGGAATTTATTTATTTGCAACTCCTTGTTTTGAAGCAGTAAACATATAGAAAAAAATTCCTTTTTTTATACCAAAATTAACTAAATAATTTGTCCTATTTGATTATTTTATTGGTTACCGAGTACGCATACTTTTAGAATTAAAATAAAGCCTTCAGTACGAGAGTACTGTGCGGCACAAACTGAATCGCAAGACAGCCGAACGCGAACACAAACAGAAAGTCAAAAGTGTCTTAGGAAACTCAGAAAAGGCAAAAGATTCATTGATTTGGGTAAGTAGCTTTTAATTTGATGCAAAAGTGCTTTCATTCATTTTTCTTAGATAATAATAAAATATAATATAGGATGCAGATAATTTATAATATTGTATCAGTAATCACATAAAAAAAAACCCAACAAACTGGTTGTGATAATCATAATATTTTAGTAGTAGTAGTAGTAATAGGAGCTTGTTGATGTGCAGGCTGTTAGGCCTTTTAGGTGTTTGGATGCATTAAATTTTCCTATTTCATTATCATTCGTCATAGCATCTAAACTGCAGTATACATTTTGGATTGCTGTCTATGAGATTTTTGAAAATGTTTATAATTGAGGGTGCTCGTTTTACATTGGTAGGCAAACTGTTCCAGTTTGTAGAAGCTCGGTTACTGAACGTAGTTAAACATAGTTAATAACTTAGTTAAATAAGGTAAAGATTTTATTAAGAACTTTGTATTGGATCAGTATTCAACAAATTAAACATTGATTTTTCTCTTTCTTTTAGATTGTGCAGCCACTTTTTATTCAGCCATGGACAATCATAATGTAAGCCATGAAAACCAAGATGCTGCTAGTTTTCAACCCTAACGCCTTGGTTTTTTGCACTAGATCAACAAAATTATGGAAGATGGCTCTCCGTGCACATTCATGACATGAAGAAACTGCAGGGTGGTAGTTCAATGTGCTACGAAGACTTGATGCAAGGTCGATTCGTTCTGCAAAAGACATCTCGCCCCTTCTCAAAAATGGCACTAGACCAAGCACATGAGCAAAACAATGCCATGATCAAAGGTGAGGGAGGAGCAGTGGGACTCACTGAAAACCCCTCAGCATTGAGACGCTGGATGATTGGAGGGCCAGAGGTCTCCAAAGTTCTTCAAGACCTAGAGTTATCTTTTGAAATAAAACGAAGCAAAGAATCAGACCAGCATCATGAACAAGACAAAGGATTCCAAGAAAACTTCAAGGCTGCCGTGTGTAGATTAATGTGATACAGGAAACTGGCAACCCATTTCTAGAAAAAAGCGCAGAGTTAGTCACTCTTCATGATAACAACATTGTTGATGCTGCTGTACACAAGACCTTGAGTAATATACACAAGACTGGTGTAGCTCAATACAACGAATTTATGCAAGAAAGACTTGTTGACATGACCAAGCCAGTTTCTGCTCCAATCAGGCGAAACAATTTCATCTTGATCGCTGGTGCAAAAAGAAAGAAGCGATCAGCGCCACAGTATAGGATTTCATCACTGAAAAGTGACTGTTACCTCTTTTCGAGGTTGTATGTAGCATGCCAAACCAGAAATGGGGGCTTGACAGACTTTTTTTCATATGAAAATCAGTCGGCTCCTCCATCACTGTCCTGTGATGGACGAATGAGACTGTCAAACAAGTCGGGGTTGCTGGAGTGTTTGGAACCTCTCCAAACTTCATCAGCAGTGCCAACAGTCACTGACATGACCATCCTTGATGGAGCGGCTGTTGTCAATATGTTGAGGCCAGGATCTGCAAAAACATTTGCTGACTACGCAAACCAGGTGTTTATCCCCTATGTGATGCAGACCCTGCAAAATGTCTCCCATCGTCTAGATGTAGTTTGGGACTGTTATCGAAGTGACAGCTTAAAAGCTTTCACAAGAGAGCGACGAGGACTAGAGAAGAGAAAGCGTGTGACGCCAGAAACCGTATTACCATCGCAGTGGGGAAGTTTCTTGCGGGTGGATGCGAACAAGACATAGTTGTTTGCATTCCTAGCACAATATCTTCTTACAGTACAATCAGAGAAACTTATTGTTACCACTCAAGGTCCAGATGTAATCTCCAATAAACCCATTGACCACACGAATCTTTCACCATGTAATCACGAGGAAGCAGACACACGGATGATGCTTCACCTGGCCCATGCAGCTGAACATTGCCGCAGGATTCTGATTCGCACTGTCGACACAGATGTGGTGGTTATTTCTGTGGCTGCCATGACTCGCCACCCTCACCTGCAATTATGGATTGCCATGGGTGCAGGAAAAGACTTCCGATACATTGCAGCTCATGACATAAGCAAAGTTTTAGGTGTTGCCAAAGCCCAATGTCTGCCTTTGTTTCACAGTTTTACAGGTTGTGACACCGTCAGCTGTTTTAATGGTATCGGCAAGAAGACAGCTTGGGAGGTCTGGAGCAAATGCGACCATGTTACAGACACATTTCAAAAACTGTGTTGTGCTCCATTTGAACTAACAGCCAATGACATGTCAGTTCTGGAGCGTTTTGTGACGCTTTTGTATGACAGAGGTAGCAACTGCCATGATGTCAATAGTGCCAGGAAATACATGTTTACAAAGACTGGCCGCCAAATTGAAAACATTCCTCCAACGAGTGAGGCCTTGTTTCAGCACTGCAAACGGGCAATTTACCAAGGAGGCCATATTTGGAGCCAGGCACATGAACGACAACCAGTGCTTCCAGATCCAAGTGACTGGGGTTGGCAGTTTATGGACAGACAATGGCAGCCTTTTTGGACTGTTTTGCCACAAGCGTCTTTGACTTGTCGTGAACTGTTGAAATGTGCTTGTAAAAAAGAATGCAAATCCAAGCGTTGTAAGTGCAACAAGGCCGGATTAAAATGCACTGCTTTATGCAGCTGTGTCTGTGGAGCCGACTTTCCAGTACAACATCCAGTTCAAGCATTTAACACTAATTGAACTAATTGAACCAGATTCAAAAATGTAGGGTCAATTTATCATCATACTCAAAATTTACCTTTGTGTCCATTTTTATGTTACTAAAAATAAAAAATTTAACAAACTTTTGCATTTTCTGTATCACATTTTGTTTTGCATTATAAATTGAACATGTGTGCCAGGTGTGGTGTTTGCAGCTTAAAAATTATCAGTTTGTCACTTTACTTGAATTTCTTTAAGCGGCCATTTTTAATGTTACTATAAATGTTACTATAAGTAGAAACTGATTAAAATTTTGCTGTGGCCCTGTATCACATTTTATTCAGCATAAAAAACTGAACATCTGTGCCAGGTTTGGTGTTTGTAGCACAAAAATGCATGATTTGTCAACATAGATGCCCAGCTTATTGGTAGATATTGTATAAAACAATTAATTTCATATTTTCTTTCTTAGAGGACACAATGGCAACATAAATGTAGTGTCGGGAACAGGAAGGGGGAATTCCAATGGGGCCTTCGGAGAATAGATTGTTTCCCTCTAGGCTTGAAATTGATTGTCCAAACAAATGTCTGCGATATCTAGTACCGTACATTGGTTGCCTCATGATTAAAGGATGCCAGAAAAAAAAAGGTAAACTTACCAAAGGTGCTATATATAGAGATCCAAAGCTGAAAAGTGTGTGCTGAAAGGTCTATCAATTGGAGGATGCTAACAAAGTTGAAAGGTCTATCAATTGGAGGATGCTAACAAAGTTGAAAGGTCGATCAAATGGAGAATGCTAACAAAGTTGAAAGGTCGATCAAATGGAGGATGCTAACAAAGTTGAAAAGTCTATCAATTGGAGGATGCTAACAAAGTTGAAAGGTCGATCAAATGGAGGATGCTAACAAAGTTGAAAGGTCTATCAATTGGAGGATGCTAACAAAGTTGAAAGGTCTATCAATTGGAGGATGCTAACAAAGTTGAAAGGTCGATCAATTGGAGGATGCTAACAAAGTTGAAAGGTCGATCAAATGGAGGATGCTAACAAAGTTGAAAGGTCGATCAATTGGAGGATGCTAACAAAGTTGAAAGGTCGATCAAATGGAGGATGCTAACAAAGTTGAAAGGTCGATCAAATGGAGGATGCTAACAAAGTTGAAAGGTCAATCAAATGGAGGATGCTAACAAAGTTGAAAGGTTGTCATTGGAATGAAAAAAGTCCAAAAAGTGTGAAAGTGGTTGTGAGTGTGTGTGTGTGTGGATTTCGGTCGAAAATCAACAAAGAATATATTATATATTTCGATATTTTATTGAGAAACCGAAGAAAAGTAAAGTCAGAGATTGTACGTAGTACCAAGTGCTTTGTTGTGGGCCGGGGGGGGGGGAGAAGAAGTGGATAAGTAAAAGTATGGAAAACTGTATATATATATATAGGAAAAGAGAAACTGGCTCTTGGTCCCACTTGACACTATTGTAAATAGAGTCGAATACAGTGAGGCTCTCGACTTCAAGTATAAGGGGAGCCTGGAATTGTGCTGGGGATATTTTGACATGCCTGAGTCCACCCAGCTGACGTGCAGTGAGTTAAAACGTGAATTGATCTTTATACAGGTCACGTGAAAGTATTTAAATTAACGCCTTGCCACATCCACAGGCAGATGAGTTTAAACATTATCTTCTAAAAATAAACAGTAACTGAGGTCTTGGCTGGGCCCAGAGAGGAGATTAGACCATATTTATTTCATGCATAAAACAGCACGACTTATCCACAGTTATTAAAAAAGGATAAATGTAAGTTTATTTAGTATTGTTATACCGGTACTGTCATTTGAATTTGAGTGATTCAAAAGACTTTTAAAACTTTTACAAAACACTCTTTATTAGGTTTCACCTTCATTATTAACAAGTGGTTGGTTTCGATCCACCATACCTTCCAAAGAGCCTTGCTCGACATATTTTCTATTTCCAGAGCAGTTTTTCCTTCACGACGGAAGGAGAGTGGTGACAGTCGATTATAAACACCACTCCCACTTCCAAATTAAATTAGCTAATGAATCCTAGATTCTCCGAAGGCGTATCCGCCAGCGATATCAAGTTCTAGCATTTAATCGACCCCACGTGAAAATGGCTTTGTATTTCAAATTTACCCATAGCGATTAAAATCAACGCAAGTTTAACAACATCCTATTCAAGTATAGATCACATAATATTTGGACAAGCTTTATCGATTTTATGGTGACGCTCTTGTCAAAAGTCAATACAAGTTTGGTCACTGGCACTTAATGGTTTTAGCTCTGTGATAATTGTAATTAAAAAAAAAAGAGTGACAAACTCTCTACTGTGGTGTGATATTGAGTTTCACTGCAGGCATTTCTTTATCCTCCGATACTATCAAAATAATCAAGTAGATTGGTGAACCTCGTCAACCCAGAAAAACACAGACAGTGTAGAGATAAATAATACTTCTATTTTGTTATCGCCAACACTGTGATTATGGGCAAGCTGAAAATATTCCCCCGTACTTCTAACCCAAGATTATCAATAAGCATGAACATGCCCGATGATATAGCCACTTGGATGTTGATGAACAAAAAGGAATACACAGAAAAAATGAAATTATTTCAGGTAAGATTTAAATGCTATCTATTTATGAGTGATTTCAATGAGAGAGAGAGAACCCTACTTATTTTATATCATGTTCTTTGTATAGAAAAGAAGCCCTCAACCGTCAAAATTTATGCGTATCCCGACATTCGGGAGAGTGTGGTTGAATTATCTACTCTTGGAGGCCAATGTGGTTTGGATCTTGAGAATGGGTTCAAAACTATTAGATGTTAGTGTTATATAAAGATTATTCTTGTACCGAACCTAACTCTTGCATGTCTCTTGCACTGCCGTCGGTGCGTGTTGGGCGGTTAGAAAGATACAGATAACCGGACTGCAGCTGTCGTTTGCTCGACCAGCAATAAAAATGCTATAACTTAAATGAGTAATGAACTATTAAAAAGGGTAGCACAGGAAGTTTGTATAGCACTTTAGTAGCTCAGGGAGTCACACACTTTGTCAGACAAAAACTCACAACTGATTCGCATTAAAAACAGTGACCTTAAATTGAAAAATTATAGACTTTGAAATTTTTTTATACTTAGCTATTATCTTTTCTCCAAAGATATATATATATATATATATATATATATACATTGTCAAATTTCAAGGAAAATCGTTAAAACCGTTTTCAAGATCCGTATCCGCCCACCCTCCTTTAACCCAAGAGAAGTTTTCAAAGTTAAAAGAGGAATTATAAATACAAGCGTGAGCTTTGTGGAGAATCATTTGTAACTATTCCGACACGGTGAAGACATGGTCTTCTATTCCGACACGATGAAGACATGGTCTTCTATTCTGAAACGATGAGGACATGGTCTTCTAATCTGACACGATGAGGACATGGTCTTCTATTTCGACACGATGAAGACATGGTCTATTCTGAAACGATGAGGACATGATCTTCTATTCTGAAACGACGAGGACATGGTCTTCTATTCTGAAACGATGAGGACACGGTCTTCTATTCTGAAACGATGAGGACACGGTCTTCTATTCTGACACGATGAAGACATGGTCTTCTATTCCAACACGATGAAGACATGGTCTTCTATTCTGAAACGATGAGGACATGGTCTTCTAATCTGACACGATAAGGACATGGTCTTCTATTTCGACACGATGAAGACATGGTCTTCTATTCTGAAACGATGAGGACATGGTCTTCTATTCTGAAACGATGAGGACATGGTCTTCTATTCTGACACGATGAGGACATGGTCTTCTATTCTGAAACGATGAGGACATGATCTTCTATTCTGAAACGATGAGGACATGGTCTTCTATTCTGAAACGACGAGGACATGATCTTCTATTCTGAAACGATGAGGACATGGTCTTCTATTCTGAAACGATGAGGACATGGTCTTCTATTCTGAAACGATGAGGACATGGTCTTCTATTCTGACACGATGAGGACACGGTCTTCTATTCTGAAACGATGAGGACATGGTCTTCTATTCTGACACGATAAGGACATGGTCTTCTATTCTGAAACGATGAGGACATGGTCTTCTATTCTGAAGTCGTGTCTTCCTTTCGGCAGTTTGAGTGTACAAAGCACAAACTCACTCGTGCATAAGTACCTAGAGGAATGGGATATTACTGCAATTTCTGTAAACGAAGAAACATAAATTGCACTTTTTTATTTGACCACCTAAACAGTCGGAGGTGCGGTGGCTGAGAGGTAAAGCACTTGGCTTCCGAACCGGGGGTCCAGGGTACGAATCCTGGTGAAGACTGAGATTTTTAATTTCGGGATCTTTGGGCGCCTCTGAGTCCACCCAGCTCTAATGGGTACCTGATATTACTTGGGGAAAAGTAAAGGCGGTCAGTCGTTGTGCTGGCCACATGACACCTTCGTTAACCGTAGGCCACAGCATCAGCCCTACAGACAAGGCGGGTCTTAGGCAACTGCAGCCGCATATCCCGCACTTTCATAGGTGTAAATTATCAAATTAAACCATTTTAATTTATTATTAAAGGGTTCCTGGAATTCTTCAGAAAATCTCCATAAATTATTGAAATGTTTAAGGCAAATCTCCTTAAAAACAGATAAAATGGTCATTTCGGGGTGTCATTCAATATGGAGAACGCCAATCCTACTTGTGATTAAAAAAAAGTATTGTCAGCTTTCATTTAATACAAATCTTATAATAAGGTGAATTTTAACCAAAACAAGAAGTTTAAATACTTAATTTACTTTAATAGCCATTGGCATACAAATATAGATCTAAATCTATCTCGACCTCTTAAAAAACAAGATTACAAACAGAGGCGGCCCCGTGGGAGACGGATCCCTGTCGGATCCGCATATTCGCTGGACGACAGAGGATGGCATCGAGCAGGGTATGAAACCGAGACAGTAGAGATAATCAGTCCTGCGCGCTAACCGCACGACCAGGCATTGCTCTTAATCTAATGACAAACTGGTTACAAACTAATAGCCTACTATTGATAATATACCTACACATTACGGAATGACAACTACCGGATATGTACAATATGTCAGAAGAGCGATTTTAGATAATCTTTTGGTATCGAGCATTTTCATTTAAATGGAACTAGAATGAGGATGTAGATCTATCTAAATTAAACTTCTAATTTAGCACTCTCAATATCTATAACTACTAGATCTAGATCTAAAATTTATATTTGGGATAATGTAGATGTAATTTAGATAAGATTTATATAAAAAAACACTGGATAATCAATTAATAGACTAATTGCGATATGAAATATTAAAATAGTAGATTAGTTTTAGTATTTTATAACATTGCAATATTGACATATTGACAATCTAGACTTTAGAAAAAAAAATCTACACTTTAAGCCTAGAAATTAAAATTATAGATCTTGATCTAGTTGTGAGCTGGCGCTCCTAGATCTAATTTTTGACCTAATTTTATCTAATTTATATTATTTATATAGGCCAGGGCTATGATGTTTGTAATTTAGTGGCCTTTTAAATTTTTATAGTTCAGTGCTGAGTATTTTGTAGTTTCCGCTATTTATAACTTTCTGCTAGTTTTAGTCTTTTCTGTTATTTGTGTTTTACTCGTAGAGGAAAAGTAGTTTTTAAAATAATTAACTAGCCTTAGAGCTGTGGATGTTATTTCCTATTTTTGTCCCTGGTTAGTTCTGCTTATTTTTGTCTTTGGCATTAGCGTTGGATTGGTTGTTATTTTTTAATATCAGTTTATGTGCAGGTCTGTAAACGGTATAGAGCCCCCATATGAGTTTAGAATAGAAATAACTTTTTATCTTCCTTTTTGTATTTTTGTAGGATTTAAATTTTAAGATTCCCTTTTTAATGCTGTTTGATTTGGTATATAATGTTGTGTAGTCCGTGTCTTTAGTAATTTGCTAGATTTTATTGTTGTGTACGGCTAGGTACAAATTAGGGAAATCGGTAGTCCAGTTTAGTTTTAGATAATTAGCGTGACGTCATGCTCTCCGATATGTTTGCGCTGACCAGTTATAGCTAGCTCCGAAACCAAGTTGAGGTCTCTTTTGTCTTGACCAGTGGTCAGTGCTGACAGTGGTGCCTGTATAAAGCTAATTGTGTGTTGTCTAATTTCAGCTGGGACCGCCTGCTCTAATTCCTGCCTAACTGTCTGCCACAGTTATTACTGCCTAACTGTCTAGCAGGTATTACTGCCTAACTGTCTGCCGCAGTTATTACTGCCTAACTGTCTGCCACAGTTATTACTGCCTAACTGTCTGCCGCAGTTATTACTGCCTAACTGTCTGCCGCAGTTATTACTGTTGCCTTATAGCTGTTGCCCTATAGCTGTTGTTTTATTGCTGCTGTACAGCTGCCATTATTTCTGTGTAGTAGCTTACGGCTGTAGTCCTGCAAAATAGCTGCTTTATTTGTTAGGTTCAGTTCGGTAGGGTTGATCAATCGTTTAGTAGTGTGTATATTTAGTTTTATTACTGTTGTTTTGGTTTCATGTAAATAAAGTATATAAAAGTTCCTTTTATAATTTCAGTTTGTTATTTTATTTTTAGTTAGCTAGTTTAGTTTAGTATAGTTTGATTGTGCTGTCTGGTTGCTTAGGCGACTCTAGCCCCTTGGTCGCAGACCGAGGTGCACAGATTGGGCCCACCCAGTAGAGCTACCACCTGCCTACTGTTATAAATGAATAAATGTTGAGCAGCAGATAACAAAAAGGCCTCACTTAGTAGCGCCACCCTGACCTGCTCACATAGTCTAAATCATGGCTGTCTGGTAGTGCGGTTTGCGCGCTGGACTGTCGTTTGGATTCATCGATGGTCCCAGGTTCAAACCCTGCCCGCTCCCATCCCCCGTCGTCCTATGGGAGTGTGACGATACGAAACTTGCATGTAAAAGTTCATTTGAGTTGTTCCCAGCAAACCGTGAGAAACTTAAAATTTTAACTTAAAACGATTTTTTTCCTGTCCACCCATAACTAAATTCTTGTAGGATTTATCTCCCCTTGCACTGTTTCTCACGGGACGAATCTCGACGTAAAACATTAACTAGCTTCTCTAGGGCTAACTTTTAATTTTTGACCGCTGGACAGGTGACCAGCACACAATGGTCGCGGCACCAGCGCTACACGCAGCGGCTTAATAACTTTTCACACCCATTCCCCCCCTCCCCCCCCGCAGGATACGCACCGCTCTAAGAATAGCGTTGCACTCGGACAGGACAAATGTATATTCGCCTTAGTCCCTACTCTCTCGGTACAGGCCATAAATCGGACATGACGCCTGACATCTCCGGTACATCGATACCTGTGAGAAAATCACATAGCTTTCTTCCCCACCCGTTAAGCGAAATGCCCCAACTATATATAGAGCGAGACCCAAGCATTCTAAGTTAGGCCCGCTAGGATTCATATAGTCTCCTCTATTAGGAAGTTTAGTTGTGAGGTTTCATTAGGGACAAACGGGTAAGTGTAAACATTTTACTATACTTATTTTATCTTATAGGAATGTGTGAGTACACATTAGTACACAACCACGTTTCCCGTCATTACATTATGACATTATTGTGTATGTACATTGTACTATTCTATGTCAATGCTATATCTTCATATAGTATTATTAATGCCGCTATGATTGTCCAAGTTTGAAGCCATAGTTATTATATTTGATGTGTTATGTTTCATCCATTCCTGTATCTTGGTGATTGATGTAAACAATAACCTTTCGTGAATCTAAGTACTGTCTATGAACTTAGATCACAGTGCTCTAAACTTACAGAGCCCATGTGAAATTAATTATTTCAATTTTCTATTATATCCCTCATACATATTATTATGTCTCACACACTTGTGAACTTATAATTCCTTGGATGAGTTTAATTTTGATTAATTATATCAAACCCTTATATTGTATCTCGATCCCTAGTATTTTATTTTCATCTTATCCTTTAGTATATAATATGCTCATTCCCCATTGTACTATAACTGATTGCTTATCGTCGTAATCAAATTTAATGAATAAATCTTGACTAGTATCATCTTACATTGTATGATGACACATTTATTGTGGTTATCTTACTTGTATCTTTTTGTTATTGAGTTGTATGCATGCTTTAAGATTTTATACTTAATTGTCTTAAATGCCTTATTGGGATTGATACCAATGCCTACATCTGATTGATTGCAAGGCATATGGGAATCTCTGCTAAATGCCTTTAGGAGGTTCCTAATTGTCTGTCTTATCCCCAGCCTGGTTGCTACCCCTGATTGCTATGCACGATTGCTACACCCGATTGCTACAACTACCAGATCTCCACCCAAAGCTGTAACCGGAGCAGGCCACACCAGATACACCCCCCCCCCAAATTATATATCTGTTAGCAAGAAGGCATTGCCTACTGTCCTTGGCCTTAACATATTGCCCAGTGTCCACAGTGCCTTATACTGCCCAGTATCATCTGCCCAGTACCCGGCCCAAACTGTCCACTGCCCTATAGCTATTGCCTAATGCCGACAGATTAGAGCAACCTTCGCTGCAGAAGACAAACTGGTGTTGAGTTAGCACAGCTCTCTACGAGCTAGAGATCACAGCTGAGAGATCACCCCACTACAACTTAGTCTGCAGCACCAACCCTCTCTACTGCTAAACAGGTAGCGGCCTCACCCTAGAGCCAGCTTGCCTACAGCATAGAGACTATCCCGAGCCGACGTCCTAAGACAGAGCCGGATGAATCATCCTTCTGAGTGCTAGTTCTTCGACCGCCAGAAGACGACCCACAACCCACGGGCTAGCAGCAAAGAGTATAAGTACTCAAGGCATAGGAACACTCTTCTTCTCTTCCAATCACTCACCAATTAGCAATCCATGATGAGCAGTTATATTAAATATTAGCACCTTCATTTCATTTCTTAATTATAAATTTATTTGATCATTTATCTTTTGTAAACTTTCATTTATTAAATTATTTTTATTTATAAACGTATAATATTGGTCTGTCCTTACTGTTAGTTGCGGTGTGCCTGTACAAAGTCTTATATGTGAGCGGGATAAAATTAATAAAATCTCCCCTAGACTTAACTAAACTAGCCAACTATTGACTAATTAAACATCTCGTCACAAGGAGGTTTGGACTACAACTCTGAAGGAACATCCGAAACATGTAAAACAACAAACATTCTAAACTAGACCAAGAAATTCTAGATCTAGATTCTATAATGATTTTAATTAGAACTTAAATCTAAATCTAGTTTTAAAAATCTAGCTCTAGTGTAAGAAAAAAAAATCTAGATCTAGTGTAAAAAATCTAGCTCTTGTGTAAAAAAAAATCTAGATCTAGTGAGTGTAAAAAATCTAGATTAGATCTAAATCTAGCTATTATGTCTTTTTAAAATGCGAGTCACATTACGAGGTTTAATAAACATTACTAAACCGAGTTGTTTTAGCATTTAAAGAATTTATTCCATATGACGTCAAACGAAAAAAATCCACTACGTCACACGGTCTAGTTAGACTAAAAATATCATCTATACGAGCAGCTTGTTGAGGGTTCATAGTGTTACGACTTTAGAGTAAGAAAGTAAACTCAGCGATTGTCAGGTCGCCGATGTCCTTCTGGTTGCAGAAGCACAATCCACTACGAATAGTCAATAATCCAAGTAATCGAAATAATTTCACAGTTCTCCTAATCAAATGTACATCCAACTATTCACAAAAACCTATTCAAGAAAAACAATCCTCCGTTGAAAAATCCGCGATCATAACTCCAGTTACTTCACACATCAACATACTCGCTCAGGTCAGTTTCGCCTCCAAACATAAACAAAAATTCAAAAAGTTCTCACGTGGGAAAAATGGTCAGTAGGGGGGGGGAGACAAGTTTACAACACTGCCCCCCTCCCTAGGTCTTTGCGTCCCAAACAGACTCTCCATCTCTGTGGCATTTTACGTCTCGAGAGACGATCTTTTCCCTTTGCAACTTCTTGTGTGACTAAAGAGGCCAATCCTTGATACACAGCTGCGATCGCAGGTTGGGCATATATAATCACCAGGCGCCGTTGCATTTTCACCCTTCTTTCTGCTTCTGTTGTGTATGACATCTGCAATCTTTGACCCTTCCTTTATGCTCTCTCTCCATGAGGATCTGTCCAGTGCCACCTCTTCCCAGTTGCCAGTGTCGATTTTGAAGAGCTTCATGTCGCGTTTGCATACATCCGTATAACGTAAAAGTGGGCGACCAGCGGCTCTCCTGCCTTCTATTAGATCGCCATACAGGATGTCCTGTGGAAGTCGACCTTCTGGCATTCTACGAACGTGGCCAAGCCAGCCAAGGCGTCTGCTGCTGATAACAGAGCGGATGTCCTGGCACCCTGCTCTTTGTAGCACTTCCTCATTGGTTATCTTATCATGCCACCTTATTTTAAAGATCCGCCTTAGGCATCGGAGGTGGAAAACATTCAGCTTTTTTTCCTACCATGAGTAGGTTGACCATGTTTCACTTCCGTACAGCAAGGTGCTCAACACACAGGTCCGGTAGACTAGGGCTTTAGTACTGTTAGTCAGCAATATGTTGTCCCAGACTCTTTTCTGCAGCCGTGACATGGTGGCCATTGCCTTGGCTATCCTGTTGTTTATGTCTTTATCCTGTAGAGTGTTGTTGGATATGATGGAGCCAAGGTAACAAAAGTGATCAACAATTTCTAGTGGTTGGCCATTAATGCTTACTTGAGGTGCAGTGTTTGTGTTTTGGACAAGTATCTTAGTCTTGCTTTGACTGATGTTTAAGCCGAACTTCTGGCAAGCAGCAGATAATTTGTCAACCAGGCACTGTATCTGAATATCAGAATCAGCCACAATAGCTGCATCATCAGCATACAGGAGTTCCCTGACGAGTAGCTTCCTAACCTTGGTTTTTGCCCGCAGCCTTGATACATTAAATAGTTTTCCAGAGGATCTTGTATGGAGAAACACACCTTCGTTTATGTCGTTGTACGCATAATGCAGTAGACAGGAGAAGAATATGCCAAACAGAGTAGGTGCGAGCACACATCCCTGCTTGACACCACTGCAAACCTCAAAAGGTGCTGATTGGGCTCCATTGAATTTGACAGTGCATTTAGTTTCCTCGTGAAAACACTCAATGAACTGCAGTAGTTTGGGAGGGCAACCTATTTTCCTCAGGAGTTTGAAAAGGCCACTTCTGCTGACCATGTCAAAAGCTTTAGTCAGATCAACAAAAACGATGTAAAGGGGTCTGTCTCTCTCTCTGAATTTCTCCTGCAGTAGTCGTAGAGAAGATATCATGTCTACAGTGGATCTACCACTCCTGAATCCACACTGAGACTCTGGGTAGACTCTAGAAGCTATCACTTGCAGCCTGGATAGTGCCACTCTAGCAAAGATCTTGCCCACTATACTGAGGAGAGAGATACCCCTGTAATTGTTGCAGTCACTCCGATCCCCTTTGTTCTTGTATATTGTGACTATAGTTGCGTCACGCATGTCCTGTGGGACATGACCTGTTTCCCAACAGCGGCAGAGGAGAATATAGAGTTCAGGGAGCAGGAGTGATTCGTTGACTTTCACTACTTCCACTGGGATACCATCACTCCCAGGAGATTTTCTATTTTTTATGCAGTTAATTGCTTTTTTAAGGTCTCTGAGGCTCGGAAGATCATCTAGGCATTCAAGACAAAGCCAAGTCCAAGATCTTTGGAGGCCTTCAAAAGTGCTAATAAAGAGGCGAAACAAATGGCTAGAAAATGTGCTAACAACTTTTGGAGGGATACCTGCAACAGAATCCAAGGCAGTCTCCACTCAGGAAATAGCAAAGCTCTATTTGATGGCATTAAAGCGGCCCTGGGTCCAACAGTGTCTAAGCCTGCCCCCCTTCTATCCAAATCAGGAGAAAAAATTACAGATCAAACCAAGCAGCTAGAACGTTGGACAGAACACTACCTCGAAGTCTATGCCACACAGAACACAGTAGACGATGTCGCCCTGGCTTCTTTATATATATATATATAAAGATTAAAGACGCTTTTTTTTCTTTTGTCTGTCAGTCTGTCTGTCCGTCATGTTAATAGCGAGAAAAAAAAAGACTAAAAGGTATTGAAAATCTGATTAAAATTTAATTTCCCTTCCGAAAATCGTATTAGTTTTAAGTTTCTATAATAGATTGTTCCGGATGTTTATATATTTATAGTGAGAGAAAATAAGAATTCCAGATTAATAATCAAATACCGTTAATTAAATTTGTGGGATGGTCTGTTAAGAAAATTAGATGTAGGCCTACCATAGACTTATGGAGATTTTTTCAAACCATAATTTGGTGTTAGGAAGTTGTTTTCCTTTAAAATCGGAGCATAATATTATCGATAATTAGATTTTCTAACGTTTTAGCAAGAAAGTTAAATGTAGTGTAAGAGAGAAGTGCGATTTTACATAAATAGAGTTAAACTATTTTTCATAAAATATCCGGAACAACCAATTTTCGTAAATGAGAAAATTATTTGTTTCATTTATTAGAAGAGGGATTTCAAACATTTATTAACGTTATTAGATTATTCATATAAAATTCGGATCATTTCTGGCGACGATTTGTAAGAAAATTAAGGTAATATAGGTCGATTTCTTTTTCGAAACAAAATCCGGAACATTCTTTACCGATTAAACAACTTTTATTATGTTTCGTCAAGAAAATTAACTGTAAAATAAGTCTAAAAAGTTAAAAATTCGGAACAATTGATATTGATAAATAAACTATAATGACGTAGTGTCAAAGAATATAAGTGTAATATTAGTCAAGTATACGATTTCAAACAATCATTTGACATAATTTATTTTTTATAAAACAATATCCGGAACAAACTTTATAGTTAATGAAATATAAATCAGTTTAGATATTTTTATTTAGCATTTATATGCTATTAACATTAAAAAACAGGAACAATATATTAAAAATCATGTGTTTCTTGCAACGTTTAAGCATGGAAATAAAATCTATTATAAGCTAGAAGAGCAAACAAATATTCATTAGCATTTATTTGTTTTTCACAAAACATCCGGAACAATCTATTATAGATACTTAAAACTATTGCAATATTTCTGAATGAAAAATTAAAGGTTAAACCAGATTTACAATAGCCTCTAGTGTTATTTGTTAATCTAATCGTGACGGACAGACCGACCAACAGACAAATTACTATAATTCTAAACAGACAACTAGATGTGGATTTTTAAATATATTTTGATAAACAACTGACAATTTTTTTTGTGCGTCCTTTTTGATAGGGTTAATCTCCGTCACCTCAGAGCTGTTACCAAGTCAAGTCCTTCTTCTATAACAGTGTTTCCCAAACTGTGTTCCGCGAAACCTGGTGTTCCTCGAGGCCTGAATAGATGAATAGAATGAGTTACTAGTGAGCCACCACGTATATTATCTCTTTAAAAAATAAATAAAGATGTTGTTACCGGTCGTTGACATTTAGCACCAAACTGCTAGTAGACAACTAAACCGTTGTAGGCGAAATGTATCTTAACTAATAAGACTTTAAATAACTTGAATAACTTCCTTTTTTGAACAAACTAAATAACACTTTATTTGTAATATAATGAAAATCAACTTGTGATCAATGAAATAAATGTAGTAAACTTTAATAATATCTTTTATTAAGATTTAAAAAAACAACCTCCAGAGGGTTATGATAAAAAAAAACAACACTGCATGGTGGGGTTTGAGGTTAAAACCCCCTCTTCAATAAAAAAGGATTGAAGCAAATAACTGCCACCAAATTCCACGAGTGTAGCAAAAGTGGGGTTTTTAGTTTAAAAACCGCTCCGTGGGTTTTTAAAGTTAAAACCTCCATATTCATTACAGTAAAATCTAAAGCAAACTACAGTGACAGAGCTTAAAACCCTCCACCAAAATAAAGCTAATGAAAAACTAGTCTCTAGATTGCCTAAATGTAGTCAATGGGGTTTCGAGGTTAAACCCCCTTCCAATAGAAAGCAAACCCTCCCCCCTTTATCTCAATAAAAAAACTGAAAAATAACTAGACACCAAATCCCATAATCTTAGCAAAGGCGTGTTTAGATGCTAAAATCTAAATTCTGTAAGCGTAGCCAAAAAGGGTGTTGTGTTTAACACCCCAGCTTCAATAAAAGCTAAAGAAAAATATAGTAACCATTTGAGCCTATTTTTTCTCTCTGCAAGCTGCAAACAAATCATTGATCGCACATTGATTTGTTTTTCTACCAGTCAGTTGGCTCCGTTAAGAAATTGCAGTGTAGTGCTGATTTGAAATTTGACCTACAATTTTGTAAATAGAAAAGTAGAAGAATGTTGCACTGTAGACACGCTAGTCCAGAATAGGCATGTTTTAGTTTCAAATACAGGAAATAACGCTGACCCCTGAGCTGGCAATGGAGGTGTGTGTCTACTGGTCGTGTACTAACTCTCCTGTAACAACCTTTTGGTAGGGTTCAAAAGACGTACAAGAAAAAGAAGGGACTTGATGTCGTCACAATTAATAGGCGTGTATGCGTGTTCACAGGAATAAAAAATCCCCCCAAAACGCCCCCATTTCCGGAGAAAAATACTGGCTACGCTCATGGTGCATACAGAAAATGAACTGCGGTAGCTACAAGTTAAAATGTATCTAGTTAAAAATATTTATATTGTTTGAACCTGAAACACATACAAGTAAGGATATCGTTATCCCTTGGAGCGCTGGAACTACTACAGATAGGTATTTCTAAACTAAAGAAACCAATCAATGTCTACCTTATGTTTCAATACTATCGATGGTCAACTCAATAGTCGTATTATATTGTTTAGAACTTGAACTACAATAATTTCCCAATAGTTTAATTCTATCAATAAAGACATTAACATGTTCCATCATAGCGCGGGACTTCATCTCCCCTTCTCTTCTTTTCTTAGTCAATCAACGCGCATTCGCACCATTCCACATTCGCACCATTCCACATTCACACCATTCCACATTCACACCATTCCACATTCACACCATTCCACATTCACACCATTCCACATTCGCACCATTCCACATTCACACCATTCCACATTCACACCATTCCACATTCACACCATTCCACATTCGCACCATTCCACATTCACACCATTCCACATTCACACCATTCCACATTCACACCACGCGCGCACTTGTGCGTCCAACTATTGACCACCCTTTGTAAGCCAGTGTAAGCTAATAGCACAGACCAAAATGTACACTGGACATGGAGCTCTTTTAACACTACCAAAAATGTGAAAATTAAAAAAAAAGCTGAAACAAGGCATTGTTTTGTAATGTAGTCATAAGGAATAAAGTTGTTGTTTTAATTTCAACCCTAACCTATGTACAGTATATTTATATATATATATTAGGTTTGTGGCCAATAGTGTCAACTAAAAAAAAAACAACTTTGAAAATATTTAAAGAATACTTTAAAAAACAAACAAAGCTTATCCAACGAAAAATACTCCACATTTATAACCATATCTCTCAATACTGTAACATTTATTTCTACTATTCTATATTAATTCAAATAATTAATTGCCAGTAGTTAATTGACGAATTGTTTCTTGTTAATTCATTCATGTTTTGTACAATAAATGGTTGGAGAATGGGTGTGTGAGAAATAGCATGTACACATTTTGTACCAGACACACGCAGAAATAGCATGTACACATTTTGTACCAGACACACACAGAAATAGCATGTACACATTTTGTACCAGACACACACAGAAATAGCATGTACACATTTTGT